>ML208279.1:12286-130124 GCA_004369065.1 Pluteus cervinus | reverse complement strand
ACCAGGAACCCCAGACCGTCACACCAATGAGTATCCTCGCTCATGTGGTGACATAAGAATAGCAAGGGGTCTGTCCTTAAAACCATGGAACTTGGAGTGTCTGCTAAAACCCTCAACTTCTCTCAATGACTGGGACAATCTTCCTTCTCGGTGCCACTGGTTTCCTCGGTTCCACTTTCCTCGTCTCTTTGGGGAAGAAACTCCCGCAGTATCACGTCGTCGCGCTTGCTCGTGGATCCAGCACCACAAGCCTAGAAGCGCGTACAAATATTCTAGAAAAATATCATCCCAACTTGAGTGTCGTTGAAGGGGCTCTCGAAGACGAATCTGTTATTAAGGAAGAGTCAGCGAAGGCTGACATTGTAATCAACTGCGCTAGTTCCAATCACCTCGCGTTGGTCAAAGGTATTGTATACCTCGCCCATGACCATTCCGTATCTAATGTACATGCTTTACAGTGATCTTGGACGGGTTAAACGAAAGGCGGACAAAAACAGGCTCTTCGCCCATATTTATCCAGGTTTCTGGGTATAGCCTCCTCAGCGACAATGCTCGAGGCCAGCCTCCGGACCCGTTGACATCCAAAGTATATACGGATATTGGATTCAGTCCCAACGACTGTCCGGAACACAATCCACTCCGCGACGTCGACAGCTTCATCATCGACACCGCGTCGAAGACTCAAAACGGTATTCGTACCTTAATCTTCTATCCTGGATGGATTTATGGTGTTGGTGAAGGTAATGATCATTATCGTGTTTCGTTTCTCAATGCTAATACCGGGGAAAGTCATTGGGTTGCAAAGAACCACCGTAGCCTTGCGTGTCTATACTGACCTGGCGAAGGGGTTCGGGTATGCCGGTACCTTTGGTGCTGGCCTTGCTGGGATGAATAATATCCATGTCAAAGACTGTGCAAGTGCGCTGCTTATCATTTTGCAAGCTGCGCTTGACGGTCGAGCAGATGTTGGCACTGAAGGAATTTGTGAGTTTCTCTTTCGTCGATGGGAGGTGTTGGCTTTCTGACCTTGCCTTCGTGCTGACTAGACTTTGGGAGCAGTGAACAACCTATTGTTCCGCATGTTGAAATTGTGAACAAGATAGGGGATGTAAGTCTCCTTCTGTTCGATGTAGAAATGGGTTGCTTGACGGGATGGTTTCATAGGTCCTACACGAACGCGGAATTATCCCCCATCCAGGATCTCAACCCCTGAAGCCCGAACATGCATCTGTTCTGCCTGATGGTAAGATAGCCTCCCACTGCAATAACCCTGCGGATTCCAACTCAATTTTAGTTGCGTGGTCCGCCATGGGAGGAAATTTACTCGGACACCCCCAGCGCCTCAAGAGATTCGGATGGGAACCTGTTGAAAGCCGGAAGATATCACTTCTTGAATCACTTTCAGAAGAGTTGAATGTGGTCGTCAAAACTATGGCAGGTGCTAACAATTAACAACTTCCAGAAACCGACTCAAGGTCGCTCAAATGGAAAGCAACCGAGTCGTTCTCGTCTCGCTGACTGGAATAACATCTGTTAACGTCCTGCCCTGTCAATAAATGTGTTGAACCCTCAAACAACCATGACCCTATTTCTTTTCCTTGTGAGGCGTCCCTTCGCGGATCGCGTTTGACGAGACTTCGCGCCTTCAACCTTTTTTTTTGCATTCAAGACCTGCTCGAGATGCGCCATAGTGCATAATGGTTAACTGTCGGACCTTCACCCAGTCGGCCACATTCCTTGCGTGGAGTATCACTATGTCATCTGGTCAGCCACCGGAAATGCTATTTAAGCCGACAGTGTTTTCCCACTTTCCCCCCAACACGCGCTTGCTTCTTGCCTTCCTACCACATTCATCACATCTCTACCCAACTATTTTAAACACCTTCATCGCTATGCAAACCTTCAAAGCTCTCCTCGCCCTTGCTTCTTGTGCGGCGATGGTCACCGCTGAGGTCGTTCACGCCCGCGATGGTGCCTATAAGGCTGACAACTACAAGTGCACTCCCGGCGAGGTCAACTGCAAGGCCGATGGCACCTACTGTAGACCTGGTGCTACCGATTGCAAGTACGATTCGAATTACGACAACTACAAAGACGATAACCACGGCGAGATCCATTACGACGACAAGAAGGATGGGAATTACTGCAAGCCCGACGATCCCAACTGCAAGTACTCCGAGAAGAAGTATGACGATAAATACGATGATAAGCAGTACGGCGACAAGAAATACGACGGGAACTACGGTTACAAGGAGGGCGAGCACAAGTACGACGATAAGAAGTACGACGACAAGGCTTACGACTGCAAGCCCGGCGACTACAACTGCAAGAAGCCCGATAACTATGGCCATAATGGCTACTATGAAGAAGGCGGAAAGTACGATGACAAGTCCAAGTGCTATAGCGATTGCTACAAGGAGTGTTGCAACAAATGCGACTATAAGCCCAATTACGAAGGCGGCCTTAAGGACGGTTACAAACACGATAATTACGGCTATGGCGACAAGTGTCGCCCCAACTTCCAAGGCAAATACTTCTCCATCTTCAATTCGGACTCGGACAGCTACAAGGACGATTACAAGAACCAGAAAGACTACAAGCAGAACTACTGGTGCTGGAAGGGAGAAAATAAGGACGGCGGTTATATCAGCGTCTATCCCTGCGAGAAGGAGTTGTGGGGACACCCAGGAAAATGGATCATCGAGTTTACTGGCAAAGATAACGGTTCATACAATATCAAGTGAGTTGCTCCTCGCCATTGGTTTTACTGTCTCTCATACCCATTCCTAGGCTTGTTGAGAACACGGAGCGCAATTTGAAGGCGACAAAGTCTCACGAAGACAAATTGATTATGGGCTCCTACGGTGGTTACGCGGAGCAGTTCCAAATCAAGTGCGACAAATGCTCCTACGAGGCCAAGTCCTTCACCGGGTGCACGATCTCGAACGACAAGTACTGTGTTACGAGCAAGTGGGAAGATGGTCACGCCCTTACTTTCGAACATTGCGACGAGAAGAGCAACTACCAGCGTTGGAACTTTGTCGACCAGACCTGCAAGGAAGACGAGTATTTCAAGGGAGACTATTACCGTAAGGATGAGTACCGCAAGCCCGAGGTCCATTACTAGACACGTATTGCATATACCCAACAACTAGTTACCCGTTTCCTTTACAATACACATACCCTTGAACGTTCTTGAACACTAGTGAATAATCGTTTCGAGTTGAGCAGCCACTGCAACCAATTATGGAAGAGGAATTCCCTAATAGGGAATCAGGGCTTCTGTATAGTTTTGCAAGCCACCTCGGACTTTGCCGTAACTCACAACGAGAATTTTATCAGACGCAACACTATCGCCATCGTCCCCAACGTCCCCGTAAAATGAGGTGAGCCTAATAATCCGCTGTCCGCCTTATAGAGGCTCACACACTTCAGTCACCGTAAGGTTAGTCATGGATCCCACCAAATCCCCACTTCCTCAGTTTCACTTGTGTTCAGTACGAAGCACCCCGACATGGCTCTCTTGGATTCCTCCCCAGAAAGCGCGCTGCGCGTCATCGCGGAAAGGTTAAGTCTTTCCCTAAGGTGCGTTATTGTGCAAACATTCAGCCGGTTTACCCAATTTGAAGTTGCCAGGATGACCCCAAGAAGCCGGTCCACCTTACCGCCTTCTTGGGATACAAGGCTGGTATGACCCATGTTGTTCGTGATCTTGATCGTCCTGGATCCAGTGAGTGTCGATTGCGATAGCGTGCGGGATGAACTGAGCGTTTTATTTCAGAGATGCACAAGCGTGAGGTCGTGGAAGCCGTTACCATCCTTGAAACACCACCCCTCATTATTGTTGGCGTTGTTGGTTACGTGGAGACTCCCCGCGGTCTTCGCACACTTACAACTGCTTGGGCATCACATTTGTCGGACGAGCTCAAGCGTCGATTCTATAAGAACTGGTATCGCTCAAAGAAGAAGGCATTCACACGGTATGCGAAGAAAGCTGCAGAGGATAATGGGAAGTCTGTTGCCCGTGAGCTCGAGCGTATTCGCAAGTACTGCACGGTTGTTCGTGTGCTCGCACACACTCAGATTCGCAAGACCGGGTTGACCCAGAAGAAGGCGCACTTGATGGAAATCCAAATTAATGGTGGATCGATCGGTGACAAGGTCGAGTTTGCGCACGGCCTGTTTGAGAAGCCGGTGGAGGTCAAGTCCGTGTTCGAGCAAGACGAGGTCATCGACGTTATCGCTGTTACCAAGGGTCATGGGTTTGAGGGTGTTACTCACCGATGGGGTACCAAGAAGCTTCCTCGTAAGACACACAAGGGTCTCCGAAAGGTTGCTTGTATTGGTGCTTGGCATCCTTCGAAAGTCATGTTCTCTGTTGCTCGTGCTGGTCAAAGTGAGTTCACCACAATGACTGTGCATTGATTTCGTGACAATAGCTTGCCCCTAGATGGATACCACCACCGCACAGAATTGAACAAAAAGATCTACCGTATTGGCGGCGGAGAAGATACTGGCAACGCATCGACAGAATCCGATGTTACCAAGAAAACCATCACACCTTTGGGTGGATTCCCTCACTATGGTATCGTCAAAAACGATTATCTCATGCTCAAGGGATCGGTACCGGGAACCAAGAAACGCGTTATCACCATTCGAAAATCCCTCATGGTCCACACCTCCCGCCGGGACTTGGAGAAAGTCCAACTCAAGTTCATCGATACATCATCGAAGTTCGGTGTAAGTATATGCTTATTCGTGTCGTGTTCTTTTCTCACTGATTTTTTTTCCAGCACGGTTCCTTCCAAACGGTCGAGGAGAAGCATGCGTTCCTCGGAACACTGAAGGCAAAGGCGTCGTAGTGTACTTTACTTATATTCTTTCTGCATCCCTCTATGTTGTAGTGCTTTCTATGCCATGCACGATTATGACGATGAGAACTTAAGGATCAAATTATAACAATCGTCCAGAGCACTGATGCCATTGGCTGGGCGGAAAGGTGGAGGGTGTTGCCAAACGAGGGCACACAAACCGAAAAACTTCGGATTTGATTGGTTGGGAAAGTTTACAGCTGCTCTCGCCATACACGCCCGTTCTTGCACGTCCTGGCCGGCGTTCTCCAGGTCTTTTGTCTAGTGCAGGTCGCGGTATGTTTTTTGAAAAATGTTGCATCCATGTTCTCGCGCCTCAACCTCTTCACCAGGATGACTGCACGTCCCATTGATGCTAAGAGCGTCCTCGCTGGGCCTCCAGTCTCCACAAATTACCATTCAAGTTATCGCCAGAAGATGGTCGGCTTACGGTGCGACGCAATTAGACAGAAGCAGGTATCTCAACCACACCTGGAGAAGGCGACAGTCGGCGCTTCCCGACCCCCCGCAGATCGAACTTCCGGTATCGTCCCAAGGTACTGCACAAAACAACGACGCAGAAGTACCATCAGAGGAGACGAAGAGAGTGCAGAAGCCTGTTGTTTTCAGCTTTCCAGAGGTTACATCACCTGGACGGATTCTTGGAAGGGCGCTTGTTTCCAATGGATTTACCCCTCCTCCTGCCGCACAACTTGTCGGACGTGTCAAAAACAACCCGAACGCGAGGAACACTTCAGAAGACAAAAGAGCTCGTGCTCAGAAAGCTCCCAGTCATTCCTTATCAGCTACATTCCCTGCTGGAATGCCTTGGAAACTCCCAGACCTCAACAAATCAAGAATTTCGCAGAGGCAACCTCGTTCAACTCGAAGCGGAAAAGGAGAAAGTGTAGGCCCGCTGTACAGAGGTGTAGAAGGTTTCCGGACCCAACGCAGGAAACTTCTTCGAATTCTCGCCAGCACGAGCTCGGCCAGCGACGGGTGGCAGGCATATTCTATCCTGCTCACCCACCCACTTCCCGAAGACCATGCAGTAAATGGGGACAACATCCCTTTGGTTTATCTTCATCGCCTCGCTCGCCTACTTGCAAGAGAAAGGCGCAAGACACGCACCATCTTTATTCATCTCTTGTCTGTTCTCACATCCATCCACAATTCCAACGGAATTATCCACCGACACGAATGGAACTCACTTATAGATTGCGCCGGAAGAGGTTGGCGACAACCGCGTCTGGGGGACTACAGATTGGCCTATAGCATATACAGAGATATGACCGAAGGCAGACCTCCAGGAACATCATCGGCCAATGACGTACCATCATCCTCTTTCGCAACATCTGTGGACCAACAATCTCGAAGGGCACCCGTCGAACCCGACATTTATACTTATAGCACCTTGATCAGTATCGCTGCGGATACCCTGGACAATTCCTCTGTTCGTCATGCACTCTCGCTGTTGCATGCGTCTGGGTTACAACCTAACCGGTTGACGCATATATCTCTATTACAATATTTCTCTAGGACAAATCAAATGGCCGCGGTTCGCTCGACGCTATCGAAGATGCAGAAGCAAAACCTGGAGCTTGGCTTGGATGGTGTTAACGCGTGTATTTGGGCATATGGTCAGCGTGGTCATTTGAGGGTTGTGCGGATGATATATCGTCTCCTTCGTCGCAATATCTACCCTGATACCGAAGACCCTCGGGAGATAGAAAGCGTAGAGCGGGAACTCCGGGATGACGAGTGTTTCGCCATTCACCAAGAATACCGGCCAAATCAAGCAACGTTTACGTTGATGGTCCAGCTTATGGCCTACCACGGCGATTTCGTAGCTACACTCACCGTGTTTGCAGATATGATGGGAGCGGAGAATTGGGAACAGGGTGCTCCTATCACTCGCAATACCAAAGGCCAACGGCAATTAACATCCTACACACCGACTCTGGCCATCTTTCGCGCCGTGTTCCTGGGCTTCTCGAAACATGCTATTCCACCATCTTCCGATTCTCCACCTTCCACTTCTACGCGTCCTTCCGGGTCCGAGAATCAACCCACATGGTCGCTCCAAAGTCTTCAGAGCCTCTTTACCCTTTTCTGCAAGAGTATCACTGAACGGCCCAGTCGTTCAGTGGTCCATTGGATTATGGTGGCATTTGATAAAGCAAGTGGTCATGATATTGCGGTACTCCGGCAAGTGTGGAAGGACTTGGAGAGGACGTATGATGGCCCTTTTGCAGGTCCAACGAATCGGCTGTCTAAGTGGCAGCAGATGTTGTTCCCGGAGGAGGAAGGTGATGAGAAGCGGTAATCTAGGAGGCATACCACCCTTGATGTATACATCGGCCGAAATCTAATGACAATGTCGAGAATCCCCACATACTGGCACAATTGTCGAAGTTGTCATCCCGAGTCTCATTCTTTCCTCAGGTACCCGCGAAGGTCGGGTTCGCGATCTATATGAACTGAATTGGAGAGAACTATGTATTGTGTTTCCTGCAAGATGATGGTACAGGTTCGTGTTTCAACACGTCATGACAAGATCTCCAGCGTAGATAACGGAGGGAACGCAATACAAACGCGCTCAGGCACTCTTATCGTTCCGCCATTCTACGTATTCCTCCCAACCCACGACACATTGGCTGCTTTGGTATCTCCGGAGTTTGATGCTTCGGCGTAGATCCTCTGTGATATTCCCTGTCCAACCTGATTTCTGAATTGCGCTATCAATCGCCTCTACCTTCGTCCACCCTTGATCGGGGATGACTTCGGGAAGATAACAGGCAGAGAATGACTGTCTTGAAGTCAACCTCGGGAGGTGATATGAAGAAGAGAGAGGTGAAGGTGTTTCAGACGAAGACGAAGTTCTGAGTAAAGACGGGTGAGGGAATGAAATGTTGATTCCATGAACACCAACTGTCCAGTCGAGGTAGTTGTCGGCATCTTCGAAATCGGTGAGCAGGGAGATGCTATGTGTCAAGTTAGCTCCATAAACAATAAACGTGCTTGAGGGAATTCTGCCAGGATATGTGGGATGCAACAGGATTGGTGAATCCAAGTGCGACAAGCACAGGGACACGCACAGGGATAAAGAATAAGGATAAGGAAGAATAACATACCCGCACTCTAAACTCCCAAGTTCACTCTTGTCAATCTTCCTGAACCTGTGATCTTTGAAAGCGCTGATAAGAGCATATTCCGCCAACCCTTCTCTCAACGGCATTGCTTCAAAATTTCCGATGCATCCGCGTAACCGCGGGTGACGCCCTGGACGAGAAGAACGAGTGTTCCAGGTCACAAATAATGGGCTAGACAAGGCACAAAGCAAAGAAACCAAAGGGCGAGAACGTTAGAGAACAGATAACGTCAATGACGGGAATTCACAAGAAGGAATTTGCGCGTTATCGATTGGTAGACGCAATTCGGGTTTGAGACTATGAGTACATACTATTTATTGTCAGGGAATGTGGGCTCAATCGGTTGGGCCGATGTTAGTGCACAATACAAGGCGTCGAATGCATGAAAGCAGTGTTCAGGTGTGCAAACGTTGGTGGTGGGTTCGTCAACTTTATCCACGGGATCGGCGGTCTTAACGGGAGGTAAGGACATGGTGGTCAGACCGCCGTTCTTCTGGTGAGGAAGATGTGGGAGAGAGGGGCGGGGAGGAGGTCGTGGGTTTACGGCAGAAAGGAGGAAGGCCAGGTGTGAGAGCTACGAGACTGAGGACTACATTTAGAGTGCAGAACGGGTCTATTTAGATCGTGTCCCAGCTCATGATCATCGCAAGTGGCGGTCATCTTACATACACCGGTTTCCGGAAATGGCATATTCCTAGGTAATGGCAGACCATAGCTATGGACATATGTACTTACAGTAGAAGATCGTAAAGTAATGTTACTGGCAGCGGAAGACAAAACAAGACCTCGCATGGAGGTCAGCTGGAATGGGGGTTGTTAATGGATAATGGTACTTGTGGACTTGGCATAATGTGTCTGATAATGTGTGGCTCAATGGTTGAGGGGTGGGGATGGGGGATGATTGGATAGAGAGACAGAAACCGAATAACTGAAACGAGTAGATAAAAGAGGAGAGAAGGAAGTACGGAATAGATACAATAGTAATGCGGACACCAGAGAGGAAAACTCAACGAGAGGCATTCAAGAGAGCGTGGGGGGACGGTGCCAAGCACCGAGGACTAACAGCAACTCCAGCTACCAGACGAACGCTGCTTTTCGCGTTCCTCTTCGGCATCAGCTTGAGAGGACCACGAGGGCGGTGAGATACTGTCCAAGAATACGCTGTCCCGCTTCTTCAGCTCGTTTTCCTCTTCGATACGATCCTTTCGAAGAATGATTGCGGAAATTAGATGGTCGAAAAGAGCTTTGATGCCTGGTATGACCGTAAGTTTACCGAAATTTGAACGCCAAGGGGTAGCCTTACCTATGTCGTCCTTGGCGGAGACCTCGAAGAGCTCCATGCCCTTGCTGAGTCCCCATTCTCGCTCCTCGCTATCCTCATCTAGCCCATCCTCGTCATCCTCGTTGAAGCTGTTGCTACTTGTATCTCCTTCGTTCCAGCCAGCAGTCTGGGCCCCGTAAGGCGAGCCGAAGCGAGATGACTGCGGAGTTCTCGCGCCGGATTGGTTCGAACGTGCTATAGCAAGTGATCCGGCAGTTCTTGGGCGCAATTGGGAAGTCGTGTTACTTCGTTGTATCCCTGAGGACCGATTTGGGGGAAGATCGAGATAGGCAGGTGTATCAGCAGGAGGGATGGGTACGGGTGGCGTCACTGGCGGGGATCGCAGGCCTGGGAAGGAAGTAAATCGGGGGCGAATATAAGATAACGTTGATGGCGGTGGAGGTGGTGGTGGTGCTGGCGGTTTCGGTGGTGGGAACCAGTTATGCAAAGATAGGCGGGCAAAGTCAGGTGTGACTTGTCGAGCATCAGAAAGATCCGCTTTGGAGCCAACGATATAGATAATGAGTTCGGGCGGGCAATTCTTCTTCAGTTCTGGAAGTGCAGGTGTCAAAGAGAGTTTGGGGATAAGGTGGGTAAAGCAGCGCACCTTCTAACCATCCTCGTATGTCGGCGAAAGTCGACGCGTTGGTAATGTCGTACAATAGCAGAGCCGCATTTGCGCCTGGAAGAAATTCCCGCATTGTGAGCAATTGAGGTACTTTGGCGCATATACAAAAGACACACCTCTGTAATACATAGGTGCCTAGATTTGCTTGTATGTGAGCCCGAAGCTGAATGGTACAGGTAAGTGGCGGCGACGTACCATGCTCCTGAACCTCTCCTGCCCAGCAGTATCCCAGAGCTGCAGGCGCACTTTGAGGCCATTCACAGTCACCTTCTTCGTAACAAAAAAAGCACCACTTGTGGAGGTCGTGTTCTTCGGGTCAAACTTGTTCTGGGTGTAGCGCCTTAGAAGGCTCGTTTTTCCGACGCCTGCGGCAGGAGGTAAGATAATTCTAGGTGGTGGAAAGGACTATGGGCGCGCACCAGAGTTGCCCATTATGACTATTTTGCTGTCGATCCCCCGTTCATATCTGGATCGTGAATAAGGATCCAGGGAGGGATAGTCGTCCATCGTCTTGACTGGTCACGGATGACCGCTCGCGTCCGGGGTGGTGCGCTCGGATAGCGATAGAGTGTGCAGGTCCGACTGCCTCAAGGGCAGAAGGATGAAAGAAACGAAGGACAAGATGGAAGCGAGTGGGGGAAGGGAGAGTGAGGAAGAGTGAAATCTCAACACGGCAACTTGGGTCACCACTGATTAATTTGTTACCCACGTGGGAATCTTTTTCTGTCTTCAAATCCCAGAGAAATCCGAATCGGGCACCGTGGCACGTCCCAACAGCCGGAATACCATAATGCGCATATATTTTCAATAAACCTAACCCTGCCCTGTCATAATTGCATCATCGTACATGCTAGCCTATGAAGTCGCCTCCTGTGCAACGACCGGGAACTCAAACACCACGTCCTTCCCTGTCAGGCGACGATATACAGACGAAAACGAGTCAAGCTTGTATTCAAGTGACGTAGCGTCTTTTGAGTCCAGGAAGCTGTGCAACCATTTCAGCGCTTAGAAAATCTCCGATTCCAGAACAATAGCCAAAACATACACTTTCAAGAGTTTTGATCCATCCACGGCGATACGGGTCCTCTTGCCGACAATCTCCGTGGGGTATACGAGATCTTCCAAGATCTTTTCGTGCACGCTGGTGAGGGTGCGGGAGCGGGGCCTCTTTTGCTTTACTCGAGAGGTACGGGTAGGCTTGCGCAGCATACGACGCTGTGCAACAAATACGACATGACGATCGGAGAATTTCTTCTCCAGTTCACGAGTCAATCTGAGGCCACAGCATCAGCACTCCACATTGGCAAGGCAAAAAAAAAATAGGGACCTTGCGTGAACTTTGTGGAAAGCCTTCAACTGGGGAACAGGTACAAAAATCACAATTGCCTTCTTGCCCCCGCGGACATCAACTTCGCGGGCAGCAGAGATCTGGAGTGGTCGGAGCTCAGCCTTGAGCTCTGGGACATTGGTCTCGAGGTCGACCAAGGCCTGGGCGACACTGAGTTCTGTCTCGTCAGGTGTAGTAGTTGGGGCGTTGGCTGAGCGGAGGATCTTGTTGGTTGGGTTCGACATTATGTGGTCCTGGAAGTGTAGATCGCGTTCGTCAACATCCATTCATGACCGAGCTCATCCACCCCTTCCTGCCCACTGATTCCGATTCCTCTTGGTCCATCCGTCCACCAGCTCAACAGCATCCCATCCACAGCAATAAAAACGTGAAAATAGACTCACCAAGGGCGTTGTCGACGACGATAAGGACTTTTGTGAGGACGACGAGGAGTTGTTGATACCACAACAACGCCAAATAGGCCTGGATGAGTTTCGCCGTTTCCGGCTCAAGAGCCCCTATTCCGGTATTCCTCCGGAGTTATTGGACTTTTGGAAAACCTTAAAGAGGCAGTCCACGTCACCTATGGCGCACCAATACCAAACTGTCAGATATTGACCATACATCGAGTGATGTATACCATGTGAGTCCAAAGTTTTACTCGGTCTACTCAACGTTCCCCCTGTCAGTGTCAAGGAGTTGAAGAGTCTCCGGCCTTTGGCGAGGTCGCAAGCCTTTCTTCAGCTTTGGGGGGCCTTGTGACTCGTCGCTATCTACACATCTCCGGATGACGACCAACAAGCTGCACGAATCCCGATTTTGGCAAAGGCGTTACTCTCCGACCTTTACTCGATCAAAGGACCTGATATCTCAAACAATCAGGCAATAGGTCCGTAGTTCTCCTTATCTTCCCCTGAACACATACCCATTGGGTGCGAAATAGTAACGCCTTTTTTTTCCTTCTAGAAGATCTTCGGGCCATGGGACCCACCGCTGTTATAGGAATTTCGCAGAAGAGGCTCTGAAAACACACAGAACATAATTGATTGTACTTTAAATCGAGTCTTCTATCTAAGGTTAGCGGTCTTATTCAGATCACAGCGAACGGTGGTTGTGCTACCGCGTACCGGGCTTCTCACTAGCTCCATTAATAGTGAACATTGGAGTGGCATCGGGCATCGTATGAGCTTTTGCAGTGAGTTTTCCCTATTCGCTTCGTGTTCGTCCGCACCTTGTGTCCGTTAATAACAGTATCGCCAAGCTTGAGACCCTCCACCTTTTCCCCGACCTATGCAAGGCACTGAACGTATATAGCCTGATGATCCACGGCCGACGCTCTCTCACTCGGGGAAATGCTCTCACAGACGCTCGTACCCACCGAATATGGGTTCATATTCACGCGTAGGGGTACTGTCACGGTCTTTAACTTTCTTCGTGGCTAATCATAGACCGCTATACACGGGTGGCCATAGCCCCCTAACGATTTATCATGCTCACAGAATATACGTGTCTCAGGACAGAGTTCAAGTTATCAGCACGTCAGGCGCCGAGGAGACCATTGCGTGGAATGCAGGCGGCTGACATACCAGACATGCCGGAGTCTGTCCCGTAGTGATCGCAGTACTCTGATAACCCATAGCTGACAGAGTTTGTCTCGACCTCAGCCGACTTGATGACAGGACAGTCATCGTCTCCGAGTCCGACTCGGAGTGCGCTTCCATCCAAACACATCTAGGTCAGTTATTGCACTGGGACCCGATTCCGCTGCTGATGTTTTACTTATCGATTGCCTTGTTCTTGGAGCGCCAGAAATGCAACTCCATTCTCTCACTCATCCACGGAATGAATCCGGCTCCGACCCCGTAGTTCACCCTTTGACGCCTTATCGCGTTAGTGCTGCATGTCAAAAAAGTGAACCTTTTTTTAAGAACAAGTCATGACACCTACCATCCTGTGCGTACCACTGCCAGAAGAGATCACATATCGCATCACGGCTTCGACAGCACTGACAGGACGGATGGAGATTATGTCACATACCAGATACCATTTTGTACTTGGTAAAAATACTCCACAAGGGAAGTCGTTACAGTTCATAAAAAATACATAGCCACATGTGGGACATAAAGATACGAAATTGGGTTGGTTAAAGAAAGTCTACCGGTGGTGGGGGTTTTCGTGGAATGGTGAGTGTAACGCTGCGCGTTGAAGGCGATTGGGACGTTTGACTTGGGAGCAAGGTTTGGGGGTTGGAACGCGGTTCTGGTGCTGTCGATGGACGTCCATTCTTTCCATACGGTGTGGTGTTCGTAGGCGACAGGAAGTCTAGATCTCTTTGGGTTCCTTGTGAAGTTGAGGGTCGTGAGCCATTGAGCGACGATCTTGTTCGGTAGTGGTAGTTGTAGTTGACTGGTTCCTTGGATGTTAAGGTCGTTTGCATCGTTTGGACACTTTGGAGTGTCGAAAAGCTTAATTTCTCTGCAAAGCCCGATTCTGGTAGAATTCTCGTTGCTGTTCACAGGTCACTTGTTAGTTCCGATGAACCTTTTAGACGGAAATGATGATATGCGTACCTTCCTGATAGAATTGTTTGGACTTTCTGCCTCCCGCCTTTCTACGACGTCTCCAAAGAAGGAAAAGAAGTAAAGCCAAGATGGAGAGTAATACCCCACCAATGACGCCACCCGCGATGATGCCCGTGTGCGTTTGGGACTGGATGAACGAGCCCTTATTAGGCGGTGATGATGTAGCAGGTTCATCGGCAACTGAGGGACTCTGGCTTGGGGCCAAGTGCTGTTGAGCAAGGCTTGGAAACGCAGCACGATAAATGAGATAATCTAGATCAAGCGACTGTGATCCAGTGATCCCTGTGACGTTGATGTTGAGGACGTGGTTGGCCGCGGGGAGGTTGTCGGCCGAGAAAATAAGCGTATTCACACTTCCTATGGAAGCGCTTCCATCGACGTTCGTAGAGTATTGATGAGGTGCCGAACCGTCGATAGAGAATGCCGACGTGATGCTTCCGCGCCTTCGCGAGTCTATTCTGGCATAAACTGCCACATACGTGCCTAGCCATACGAGGCAACAGGTGATCGTTAGAACTCGCAAGCTACCCATCATCATCGGGGAGCAACTCACCTATGAAGGGGAAAGCGACCGAATCACCTTGCGTCTCCGATACACGCGTTGTGTTGAGATAAGACGAGCTCGTCCTTGGTGAACCAGGAGTCCAACTCCCAGAATATTCCAGTAGCGAGTCCGAGTCGTCCACAATCAGGTTCTTCCCCTCAAGTGGTGTCTCCTGCCCAGCTGCAACTGTAATGAAGTCGAACCCGGTTTGACCGGTGAACGTCATTGCCATGAGGTGTTGCCCGTCGTTTAGCGTCGGTGAGGAGTAGAGCGCCCCAACGCCGCTTGTAGTTAGTTCCTCATTCGATTTGTCGATTTTCACGGACAAGTCGCCCGGTGTAGAGGGAGTGCTAGTCCAGACAGAGACAGATGTCCCTATTGTGGATCATGGGGTCAGTTAAATCCCGAGGTTATTGGCATTTTGCTCACCATTAAACGCAAACGTCATAGACCCTCCGTCAGTCCCGGATAGCATCTCCGTGCCATTGTAGTACCCAGACGCAGGATCGCTGCTGAAGGCCTGAGCTCGCCATGTCCCGCTGCTGAAGGAAATAGAGGAATCACTGCTATCAACGATAATCGTCGCCATTATGCAGTACGATAGGTGGGAGCCGGTGGGAGCTGGGGCTGGGGGAGCAGTTGATCATAGCGAAGTAGCACGCGCTATATCCTTGGGAGCCTGGGACCTTGTGCATGCCTTACGTCTGGATCTTGTCAACGCAACAATTTTCATGTAGTCCGTGATAGTTGTCGTGTGTGCAACGCGGGTAGTTCCCTGGGCATGGCATGGAATGAGGACGCGAGTTGGATGTCATCCTGATCAATAGTGCTGATGGAAGGTTCGTCCATAGACACGCGGAACGAAACATACACTCATGAAAAATGAAAATGGGAGACCATGTGTACAATGACACATCGGGCAACCGAGCAACGGTCATAGTTTGGAGTGCGAAGGAACCCCGAACTATTCACATGTCCCTGTCTGGTCCCTGTCGAATTCAGCCCACGGCAGAATATCGAGTAAATCTGTGATCAGTAAAGAAAACCTTGGCCACATTCGACTCGTACTCACCTGTGATTAGAGAAGATTACTTAGATGAGAACTCAGCGTGGTTGCTCGTTGATTTGGGACCACGTAACTTGAAAAATGATCTTCGTTGCCCTATCAGCCACGAGGGCAACAAAGTTGCCGAGTATTTGGCTGTACCACCAAGATTAAATACAAGGACCTACAAGGACCCACATCACAACTATCTTTGCTGATCGTCCCGTTGCTTTTTGTACTCTTCCACCCACTTCTTCTCGACATCCCCCTTTGGGAGAACCGCAAAGGTCAGACAGTTGTCTTTCAGTTCTAAACCGTCCACCGGATCACCCTCTTTTGCCTTCGCAGCATTACAGACATCCCTCAAACTCATGTTCTTTCCAACCTTTAGGAGCCGCTTGTTGCGTGTCATAGCAAAGACCACGAGTTTGCCATCAACATATTCCCCTTTCGTATCCCATTGTGGGGGTGGTGCTTGAGGCGGGAACATATTCGTAAGATGAGCAGCAAATGTCGTGTCCTCGACGAATTCTGGTATCACGTCCGATGTCGCGTATTGGGGATAAAGGAAAAAAACAGGAATTATCAGCGAATTGGGACTTTCGGGATCAAAGCGCGGCTCATAGGGATTTTGTGACCCGTCTGGACGAGGCACGCCAACAATATTCCTGCTCTGATCGTCCGGTGCATCAGCTTGTCGCTGGGTCAGTCCAGTAGGCAACTACTCACGCGGAGAGCACGCTTCAAGCGCTGTTTCTCCTCATCAGCCCTTGCAATGACCTCTCGTTTTGCTCGTTCTTTCTTGTCCTTGATTTCTTTGGCCTTCGTTGCCTTGTCATTGATCGCCTCCACAGCCTTGTTGTTCTGATCGAACGCAAGACAACGAGTACAACAGTCAATAGCTTCTGCGAAGCGTTCCAGCGATGTTAGTGCAAGCGCTGATCGATAATATGCCTTGGAAGATTTCGGGTTTATTCCGATGGCCCTCGAGCAATCACGAAGTACCGATCCATAATTCTCTGAGAGTTTGTTAGCTGCGACATGAGGTAGTTCCAGGAAGCGAAGCTCACCCAGCTCAAGATTGCAGGCCGCACGGTTGCACAAAAGGATCTCTAGTATCGTCAGGTCCGTCGGTTTGGCATCAATCCCTTGAGTGTAAAATCCGAGAGCTTCGCGATGTCGTTTGCCCTTGAAGTATTCATTTCCTTGCTCTTTAAAGTTTTGTGCGATCTCTGGGGAGTGTCGCATACAGGGTTCGTAAAAGGAGCAAATTACCTTACCCACCATCTGGGGTGCCTTCGTACGCCAGACTTTGCAAGGCAGCAATTGCTGGGTCTTCAGTGGCATCCTCGGGTAAAGACTTCATAAACAGGGGTATGGAATCAAGATCGGCGAGCTTTGCTTTGATTTCTGCATCGGAAAGTGGTTGAGGCCCGAATGCAGGTCCAGCCATAGTGGAGGTGAGTGTCCAGATAAATAGTGACGGTCACGGTGACGCAATATTCTGGCTTCGGGGTTCGCATCATTTCAGCCCTGCTTCAGCCTCAACACTTCCGGATCCGGAATTACACGCACCAAGCAATGCAGGCTGTTCTCCCGTTGAGGGCGTCGCTCAATAGCCACGGTAAATTTCGATATAAGGTATCGTCCGTGCCTGCTTCATCTTATCAAGAACTGATTTCGATGGACCAGGCTCCCGACTCTGTCGCAGATTTTCTCATTGTCGGAGGTGGTTGGTGACATCTTTCAGCTTCTGTCATAAGCTCCTTCACGGATCCCAGGCGTTGTGGGACTGGCTATTGCACAGCGCCTTTCCAACCGCTTTCCAAGACTGTCGACAATACTGGTCGAACGACATGTGCGTGTCGGAGAAGAAATAAGGTGCAGTTGGGGCCACAGCCGAATTTTGGCCACTGTCTGACAGGAGTGCGTGGTCTAGCTCGCGAAATTCTGAAGTTATTCACTCAGGTACGTCGGATTCAGAATCAACGCGAGGAAAGACGTGACATTGTTCCACTGACAGGGCTTTACTATCCTCCTGAATCGTTGAAGACGCGTCTTTGCCTTCGTGGCCGGGATTTACTTTACGACCGATGCAAGGCCCATAATATACCCTTCCAACAAACTGGGAAACTTGTTGTAGCAGCGTCCGAACAACTACCGTATATCTACAACCTCCATGCCAAATCCCTAAAACTCTCATGGCCTCCCCACTCTTCCACCACCGGAAATTCCGTTCTACAAACGAACTTGTTGACAGGCGATGAAGCTCGTCAAATGGAACCGGATTTGTCCCCAAATATAGCTGGTGCATTGTGGTGTCCGCAAACAGGCATCGTCGATTCGCATACGTTAATGCAATCCATGGAGGCCGATTTGTTGAATTCCGAAGGTGGAGATATTGCGTACGCCACTCGTGTTGTTCGGTTGGACCCCTACGAAAACTCGGCGGCGTTTCTCGGTTTACCTCCTCTTGGTTCAGGGAAGAAAGAAAGTGGTTGGGTTGTTCAGACATGTACTGCCGGTACCGAAGAAAGCGGGGACGCGCTTCTTGCTCGGACAGTGATCAATACTGCTGGCCTTTCAGCGACCCTCGTTCTCAACTCAATTCTACCACCAGAAAACAGAATACCGATGTATTACGCAAGAGGGTCCTATGCGTCATACCATGGGCCGGGCACTTCTCAAGTCTCCCATTTGATCTATCCATGCCCGCATACTGGTCCTAACGCACATGCCTTTCAATCCTTAGGGACGCATCTCACATTGGACTTGAACGGGAAGATTCGTTTTGGCCCTGATATTGAGTGGTTATCCGCTCCTTCAGGTTCGGAAGGCACGCAAGAGGATTCTTCTGATTTTTGGACGGACCATTTGGTACCCGACGAGAGCAGGCTCAAGGAAATGCACCGAGCGGTGACGGAATACCTACCTGGGGTCCAGTTGGAAGGATTGCAACCTGACTATGTCGGGATGCGTCCAAAGCTTGTTCCCCCATCGGGTGGGTTCCAGGACTTCGTGTTCCATTCCGACTACGCGGACTCACTCAATAAATCTGGACCCATAATAAGCTTGCTAGGAATTGAGAGTCCAGGACTGACGTCAAGTCTTGCTATAGCGGAGATGGTCGTAGAGGAACTGATAGCACCGTATCAAAGAAGGAACGTTGTAGCATAGGCTAGATTGTACGAACTAAGCCTCTGTATATATCCTCGTTAAAACACAACCGTCTACGATCTAGGTGCTGTTTTGGGATCCCATGCCTGGACCTTGGGGGTGGTAGTGTTATAAGGTCGGTAGGCGCCTCGGGTGCCAGTCAAGTTTTCTACCCAGGGCTATGCGTCGTGAGCAACCATTAGCAAGTCTTAGGTGCAGGAATGGTAACAAGCACGTACGGCCTTCCACGATGGGGATGAAGCTTGCATTACCGGGTCTTCCGCGGGTGGGTTTTGGCGGATATGTTGCAGCCAAGAATGCCATTCAGGAGGAACTTGGGAAGCGTGGTAGAAGTGCTATTGGAGAGGTTTGGAGAGTTCGAAGGGATGATTATGGAATAAAGGCGAACCTGAGAGTAGTCCACCCAGCGGTGACGACCTATTCACATCGTTTGCAAACGAAAGACAAGATGAGTGGTTGGACGAACCTGGTATTTCTTCCTCGGGGTTTAAGTTCTCGAAGTACTTATTGCCAAACCTACATCACGCCCCGAGATAAGTCGACCAGCAGTGCAGAGCAGCGAGAAGAGCACCAAGGAGTCAGAAAACAGGTTTTGTGGTCGAGTAGACATTGAGTGAGTTCGTTATTTCTGGTTTATCGCAAAACGAAGACATACTGATCCTGGCCCACAAGTCTGCCAGATTTAGCGTCACCGATGTATTGCATTTGCCTCCACCACTCCCTCAACCCCACTCGCTGCATATTCCGGACTGTTCGAATGAGAGAAACCATGACGGAAAGGAAGGACTGGAGAGAGCGTCTTGACGTTGCTCAACCGGGTTTGGCCGGGATGTCTGGTGATTGCCTTTTATGGAAGCAGCGCCAACCGTAATAAAGAGAAATAAATCGAATTCGATGAACCGGGAATAGTCTCCAAGGATACAAAAAGAAACACACAATAAAAAGAATGAACGACTACATTACACGCCAGATTGAGCATAGGATAGGAGGAGACAAGGACAGACCGTACAACAACTAAGAGAGACGGGAACAGTTCTTGAGATGAATGAGAAGAGGGAAGATGCCATAGTGGATATAGTGGGGAGAGACAGAGACAGAAAAAAAAAAACGAAAGTATGTATAAGCAAGAAGAACGAAAGTGGACTGAGCATCCGTCCAAAATGTCGAGGACATGATACAAAACAAGGATACAGGAGGCCAAGTAGAAAAAGAAACAGCAGAGAAAGAACGCGCTAATCAGCATACAGAACGTGTTTATCCGTCCCTTCTATCCAAGCAGTCAGCTGTTCGTTTGAATCAATCCCTCTCTCCGCCTTCGTTATACTATCACGATACTTCAACCTTGCGACTTCGCCGCCTAATCGCGTCTGTATCTTGTCCATCAGCTCAGCATGAGTAACCTGTGGATGCACCCTTATGGCAATCAGATCGTCTGCTATGCGATCAAAGATCTTGATCTTCACAAACGCTGTTTGTGGATTGGCTGCAGAGATCGAGGGACTATTAATGCTATGGTTGTTTGGTGAACGCCCTGGTTGTGACAGTGCTTGTGAAGATGTGCGAGATTTTGAAGACGGGGAGGGAGGGTAGTTGTTACTACCATTGCCATTGCTGTTATAGCTATCACTCCTAGGCGGTAGCTGCTGCTGATGATTGGCGTAATCGCTGTTCCGTGAACCAGAGAGCGACTGTTGGGATGACTGGTATTGATACTGCTGCGGCGAATAAGTGCGCGGAGGTGCAGGTGAGTTTGATCTTGAGGTGCGAGAGTTGTGTGACAATGTTGACCCGTTTTGGTGGAAAGAGGATTGCGATCCCGTTCGTTGATGGTTTTGACCGTAAGCTCCTTGTCCGCCAAAGCCATCAGTTGACGTCCGTAGATTGTCCACCCGTGCGTAAGGGTGTTGATTGTAAGTATTGTTGTTCTGCTGAGATGGTTGGGGATATCGTTCTTGATCATAGTCGGAGTTACGACTTCTGCGTCCCTCATCTTGGATGTTCAGTCGGTCAATCCCTTGTTGCAATCCACGCTCGTCTTCTTCTTCATACCGCTCGTCTCTATAATCCTCCGAGAGCAACTCCTCTAATTCTTGGGGCCGCGCCACCGTATCGGTCTCTACATCTCCACGGCGGGGTGCCAAAAATTGGCGGACGATCTGAGATTCCAGGACGTAGCGGCTACCCGTCTTACTGAGGGCGCATAGCTCCTGAATGTAAATATCAAGTTCCCCGCGCCTTGTCGCTGTGAGGGCGTCATCGACGGAGTCGGCCGGTCCAGGCATGTAGGGCAACGACCGGGGATGAGGGGGCTGTCGCCCAGCTTCTCGAGGGAAAGTGTCGAGAAGAGTTACTTGGAAGTCGTAGAAGTCGTTGTAAACGCGGAATAGGATGAGCTGTTTCGCAGGAGGGAGCTGGTTCTGTCCATGCTCGGCATATGGTTGAAAAACAGCGTTAATCCGGAACCAGTAATCATCAGCTTCGAAGTGGAACGAAACGACGCCGGCGGACAAAAAGAGGCCGTCTGGCAAGACATGTGGCGTTTCTGGGCGGGAAGGATCATTGAAGTGACCTGTACTGGGTGAAGGTTGTTGTACGCTGATGGCGTGGTCTGGGGAGAGTGGCTGTTGCTGCTGGAATGTAGTAGTATTCGGACCTGGTGAGTCAATCACGCCCAGAGCGATGCTATTTTGTTTGTAGTTCAGCATAGCACGCTTCCAGTCTTCAACCCTCGGGAGATCACCTCGATCCATCAGAGCGTCGATATCTGAGATTGCTGCTCCCGTCGTTGGATCGTGAATCTCCACGAAGGTTGCTGGAATAAGACCAGGACGACCAAGCCGACCAATGGGCTTTGCGACGAACCATTCCCGGTTGGATTGAGCGACCACGGTTATTGCATCGCCACGCTTGGCATCGAGCTCGTCTTGACGCTCTGCCACAAAGTCGTGTAGTACGATGGCGTAGAAGACTTGTGTCTTCGGGGTCTTCGGAGTGGGAGATATGGGAGATATCAAAGGAGCACCGGGGATGATCGGAGCGAGGTTCCCTCCTAGAGAGCCTCGAATGGTACTGCGATAGGAGTGAACATCGAGTACAGGAAGAAATTTACAACTTACGGTGGTGTTGTCTTGCCGAACTCTTCAAACAGGTTCCGGGGAACCAGCCCGCGAGCACCAGAAGCGGGATTGTGGGCCTCATACCAAGGACTTGAAGGATCGTCCTTTAGGACGTGGAAGAAGTCGCCCTTCTGAAACGACAGTTCTTGCGGTGCTTGCGGTCTGTAGGATGCATTTGCACGAATGACCTTCTGTGGTGGTAGGGTAGCTGAAGCCGGTTTGGAGACGACGGGAACAGGGAGAGGAGTGGAGATTTGGGAACGAATGGAATCCTTATTCCCGTTGAGGGACTTCCGGAGCGATCTCATTATTTTGAATGAATAACCTTGAGGCTTTTGTGGATTTCAGAGAAAGAGAAGGTCGTCGCAGTCGTGAAAAGAGTCCAAAGTCCAGTTGTTGTTGTCTCTGAGGGCCAAGTTTACCTTATCCGTCAATTATCACGTGGCATTTAGCCGAACAATTGTTCTCCTTTAGCTTACGTAAGAGCTTACCACGCGAGCGGCTGTCGGCTAAGCTGTGCTCCCTCTGATCCATCATCCGCTCTAACAACAGCTGTCTGGTGGGAAGAGAGCTTATCCCTGAACCCTCTTTCAAGTGAAAACGATAAATGTTGAGCTGCTCTTCTCATCCCCTCTTCGTGTAATGTCGGCCAAACCTCATTCAAATAACGACATCGCTTGCAGTCAACGATACTTGACCGCGTTTCAAGTACCTGCAGATATCTTTGCTCGTTGCGTGGCGACCTTGGAGTGCCCAGCCTGAAACCGGGTCCGGTCGGCAGCAGTCAAGGTTCATTTGAGATGAAATACATGGAGTGCTCTTGCGAATCACCCACACGATTACCAGTGACCTCGCTTAAATCCCCAAGAGCTAGCTATAGCGATGTCGATTGGCTCTTCGGCTACCAGGTCCGTTATGGAGACCGGGTGACTTACCCGGGCAATCGTGCTCAAGCGCTTAAATGGCGATGTGTAGGTATAGACATGATATCATGTTAGGTTGCTATCAAAACTTCCTTTGGTCGACATAACGGAACGACATGGGAAACAACCGACAAAATTAGACCTTACCTGGTTTCGAGGTGCAAAAGTGAAGGGGCTACTCCGTATTTGACAGGGGAAGAGGGTTTTTTTCGAATGGTCTCTCGCCATTCCGGTGGAAGAGCGGTCGAAGTTGAGGAGATAGTGGAAATAGAGATGGTCGCTCCTGTGATAGGAGCCTCCACCGGCCAACTTAGGGTCGACTATAGCTGTTCGGAGGCACATTTAAATATCTATTTCTGTGTACAAGACCAGGATCGAGCCTGCAGTACCCCACGTTCTGCCCCAGCCAACTCAGCCTAACAATGCCAGCGTGTACTCGGGCTCCACTTGTGTGAGCATATTATTATTGTTAGTGGTAGCAACGATTTCTAACTGGCAATAATAACCTTCGCCCGTGGCGTAGCTCTGACATCGGGGTCGCGGTACCAGCTCGCGCACCTAGTCTGGCATTCACTAAGGAACCACCAGAATATTATTCAGCTCGTAACGAGTCATCGTGCATTATGTCGTCAAGTCCAGGGAACTGTACATTCAAGGTGCATTCCTTGGTCTTTCAGGCACTCAGATATTAGGGGTCGAACCCCTTTAGTCAGCAGGGTGTCAAGCAATCACGACCACACACGCGCCGCTCTGTCGGACCTTTCCTCTTCTCAGAGCTGTTCGTAATCCCTATTTTGACCTCGCGCTATGGCAGCCAGGAAACTACAAAGTGAGCATACAAGAATAAAGGACAACGGATGACTTATACTTCTGAACGAGCAGCTGAAATTGATCGTACCCTCAAGAAGGTGGCCGAAGGGGTCGACCTCTTCGAGAGCATATACGAGAAGATGCAGGCTTCGACAAATCAAACACAGAAGGAGAAACTCGAGCTGGACCTGAAGACACAGATAAAGAAGCTGCAACGCCTACGGGATCAAATAAAGACATGGGTAGCGAGCAACGACATCAAGGACAAGTCGCTATTACTCGAAAACAGGCGGCTGATAGAAACAGTGAGTCTTTCCCCCCCACCGTGCCACCACTGCGCATTCTCTCTGCTGTCTAACGGTTATTGATGCTTTCCTCTTTCGCGCTTTACTTCACCGTTAATCCTGTTATTCTTGGCGTTTTCTTCCCCACACCCTCGCAACCACAATTGTTTCATGTCGCGCGGCTATGCCTTGGGACTGTTCCTAGCAAATGGAGAAGTTCAAAGCTTGCGAGAAGGAAATGAAGACCAAAGCTTTTTCGAAAGAGGGTCTAATACAAGCGACCAAACTGGATCCCAAAGAACAGGAGAAAGAGGAGGCGACATCATGGTTGCAAACGCAAGTGGAGGAGCTTCAGATGCAGGTTGAATCGACAGAGGCTGAGATTGAAGGTCTTCAGGGTACGGGCAAGAAACGGGGTAAGGGGACAACTACCGCAGCTGGGCGACTCGAAGAGCTGGAATCTCTCAACGACCGACGGAAATGGCACATTAGCCGCCTCGAGATTATTCTCCGTTTGCTAAACAATGGGTCAATGTCTCCAGACAAAGTCTTTGCTCTCAAAGAGGATGTGCAATACTTCGTGGAGAGTAACATGGTTCGTTGTGCTCCGTTGATAATCATTGGTCCCCGAGCCCATTCAAGGCGTTTTGCGAGTCTAGGACGAGACTTACGAAGAGGATGAAGGCATATATGATGACCTTAACCTCGATGAAGAAGAAGAGAAATTCGGCCTAGCCATCAACGAAGACGACGACAGCGAAGAATCTGACGAGGCTAGCGAAGGTGCTCACAGAACTTTGCGTTTGGTTGAACACGTACTCAAGGACTTTCATTAGACTTGCCTCCTCGAACACCATCCAAGAAGCATGACGAGGAGAGCGTGACAAGTAGTAAACGCGATGACAGTCCAATACTAAAGAAGGCTGGTGTAGCGCTAACAATGCGGAGTGCGTTTTGTGGTTTTATCCTGTCACCGCTGAATAATGAGCTTGTTTCTTAGAAGCATCGGTGGATAGTATGTTATCCTGGGTTATATGCGTCCTTTTCTTGATCGATTCTTGCAGCCAAACCGCCAAATATCAACTTTGTACAGCAACCGATGGCAAGCGTGGTGAAAGCTAGTGCCCAACCCGTACCACGAACACCAGTGACACTGCCACCAATACGATATGCAGCGGCAGCGGCAGCAGGAATCACATCATCAGCACCACATCCACCACAATCCTCAGCTGTCGCGTCATCAACACCTTCTGCAACGACCGGTGCAGCACCACCGACATCAACGCCCTCAATCCCACCGCTGACACCGCAAATTGCAGCAGCATTACCAACACAAGATCAGATGTCATCGTCCTCTCCAAGTCTGACACATCAGTCGACGACAAGCCCCATACTGTCCTCGGCCTCGGAATCACACAAGCCTGATGGTTCCTTTTATTCAGGCCAGCCATCACCTGCACTCTCGGAAGCATTGCAAGCAGCAGGTGCACCTGTTGCTACTTCACCGCAACGCACAACAGCGTCTCGAAAAGGTAGTTCATCGTTCTTCTCACTCCGTTGATCGTTATTAATATGTTTAGATTCTGCGGCCCCATCTCCGAAACTGGCTGCCCAGACCGTACGTTGGCGCTTTGGGCACTTCTTAAACAGAACGTTTTCATATGGTTACTTATGCGACCCACTCTTCTTATCAGATGTTGCAAGACCTCCAGCCCGTGTCAAATGGTCAAGTGAATGGCGGTTCGACAACACAGCCCGCACCTTCACCGTTGCCCCAGCAATTGCACCAGTACCCTGGCACACCGAATGTGCCCTCAACACCAGCATTTGCAGGAACTATAGGACAACAGCCCCAGTTCCCACCCGGTGTCAAGGTGCCCCAGGCCGAGCAAGCAACACTACAGCAGCAACAACAGGCTGCTGCTGCGGGTCTAGCTCAACAGAGGCCATCTTCATCCGTATCTAATCAAGCACCAGGAAGACAATCAACGCCGAGTGCCTTCCCTGGTTCCTTGCAGGATTTGGTCGTGGCGTTTGAGAATGTCAAGCAGAAAGGTGCGCTTTATCTTGCCCTTATACAACCCATTATCTCTGACTTTGTGTCTCAAGCACCTCTGAGGATGAACAATCTCGATCAGGTACACAAGATGCTGGAAGGTGGCTACTCATCAATTCCCCAACCCCGAGATACCGAGAAGTAAGTTTGTTCTTGAATTACATAGACTTAGTTCACAGTAATTCCGCAGCCGACCGAAGTTCTACTCACCGAGAAATCCCTACCAAACTGCACTTTACTATCCTCAGGAACCTCTGCCGTTGCTCAGCACCACAACATTGTTCTCGCAGCTGGATGTAGAGACATTATTTTACGTGTTCTACTTCCTACCAGGGACATATCAGCAGTGGGTCCTAACCCAGTTTCTCGGATACTTCATTAACCGTTTCCTCAGATTCCTCGCTGCAAAGGAGCTGAAACGACAGTCATGGCGGTTCCACGTGAAATACCTGACATGGTTCCAACGACACTCCGAACCTCAAGCAATAACAGAGGACTACGAACAAGGAGTGTACGTTTACTTTGACTGGGAAGGCTCATGGTGTCAACGGAAGAAGAGCGACTTCCGATTCGAATACCGGTACCTTTCTGAAGATTGAGTCCCGTTTTAGGGTATACCTCCCACTCTCCTTTATCACTATGTTCTTGAACATAATCTTTTTGTGGCCACAATCCTTACTGTTTTCCCGTATATTCGGGCCAGTGTGTAGCAATGTATCCTACTTGCCAAAGGACTCATTAAATAAATTCGATTATTTGAGTTATTCCATTCGCTTGCGTGGACCGCGTCGATTTTGCAAGGAGTCCTCCAGAGTGGTGATGGAGGTATTATTGAATAGATTAAGCAGGTAAACGGAAGCGATTACTCTAGTTTGACGACACCACCAAGTCCCTCGAAAAGTTTCTGCATCTTTTCGGCTTCCTCCTTGGGAAGATTTTCCTTCAGAACCTTAGGTACTGACTCCACGAACTTCTTGGCCTAATAGAATATTTAGTTTATGTACTGACGGGGAACACGGACAAAACGCACCTCAATCAATGTAAGGTTAGGTACAAGTGCCTTGACCTCCTTAATGATCTTGGCTTTGGAAGTAGCATCGAATGATTCGAGTTTGACGGTAAATATTGTTTTTTCTTTTGGCTTTTCCTGGGTTGCATACGTTGTTAGAGAACATATGGAACGAGAGAAGGACGTACGGGAGCAGGCTCATCCGAAGCAGCCTCGGCTGCTGCAGGTGCTGCAGATGCCGCTGGCATGGCAATTTCTTGGATATTGAGCCGTGCCTATTTACACATACAACGGAGGATTATTGAAAGATAGAAAAATCCAAGGCAAGTGAGTTACTTCCGACTTTGGCAACACAGGAAAAGAGAAAAAAAAACACGAACCTTGAGCGCCGTCACCAAATCCGCTGCCTGCAACAATGTCAAACCAGAAATATCGTCTACTATTCGTGTGATAGTCGGGTTCGTGGAAACGACAGGAGGTGGTGGAGTGGAAGACGAGGCCGGTGCGTTGTCAGTTGCGGCGCTCATCCATCTTGAAGAGGAAAGTGTTGCCCGAGAGCTATATGTGGAATTAGCAATGATTTCATGTGAGAAATGCAATAATTGAGAATGCAACGCGTTTTCACGCGTAGTGTTGGCCTGTACATACCTCGAGAAACGACCTGGCCGTGACACAATTCGGAAGACACCAGAGCAACGACTCTTCACAAGTCAGAGCCAGACGTCAGTACCCATTTTGCGCCAAAGAGTTGAGCTGGATACGTACAGCCATTATACACCGAATCTAAAGTTGGAGAGAACGTGCAGAGACGAATGCGTACAAGTTCGGAAGTTTCTAAAACCTTATGTGGTGCTGTTTGGCAACGACCCCCGACTAAGTCCTAAAAAGGCAGGAGCTTCTACGGATTTTACAACACTTGTTCCAGAGTTTCCGTTTCCAAGAGCGACATAGATACATTAATTCGGGGACCACAACGAGCCGGCGTACAAAGGTTTTGATAGTACATACACTAAGTGTAATTCCTAGAAGTTGAAAAACAGCGAAGAAGAAAACCCAGAGTATTATACTGGATTATTGAATTTGGGCGCCCAGCTCCATGTCCGAGAATCAATGGAGCTCTGTGATGAGGAGTCAGATGCAGCATCGGTACTGAGTGACTTTGCATATGCAATAGGTAGTGTCGCGCGTGGTGGCAATTTACGCCAGAAACAAAGAGCGCGGAGGACGTCCTAAATAAACTCCATTAGCTCGACCAACAATGGGACGCAAAACTTAGCCCACAGTCTGTGTCCCAAAGACAATCACGATGAACAATGCAGCTATCGAAATGTCAGTGGGTCGCGTTGAGGGTAAACACATGGTGACATACTACATGTAATGGCCAGGTCGGGTACAGGTGTTTCCGGTGTCTTGATGGATAAGAGGCTCAAACTAATGGGAAATGAAGTTTAGATACCGGAAACAATTATACTCACGAACCTAAGAGCGAAAATGATCATCAAACCAAAAGCCAAGACTCGCACTGGTAGGTTGAGTTCCATGCTCCAACGCAACTTTGAACCCTGACGCCGAAGGGCTGACCAGCGCTTGTAGAGAATATACATGGTCCACACTAGTCGGAGCAGCTGATTGAAATGTTCCTCCACGACCTAAACACTCACCTTCAATTATAAAGGTGCAAATTAGAATGAATGCGGCGAACGTCATGATGAGATTTGTCCTGAATGAGATTTAATATGTTTTTGTGATAACTAGGAACAATGAAGCTTACAGAGGGAGTGCCTCCACTGAGCAGTAGAAGAAACGGCGATTGCGCGAAATTTTATCGGTATTCTGGCTTCCAATCTACATGACGTTGAGCGAGATAAGACAACAAATGGGAAAGACAGGTGCATCACGTACCACCGCTGTCGCCAAGACGCTGATGAAGAAAGTGAACCATGGGAGCATCAACATCTGATGAGAGACTTTAGCACCTACACGTCGAATTTTGGGGCCACGCACCGTCCATAATCGGAGAGTATGGTCCCGATCAAGCATTTCTTGGCCTTGATATGACGCCCTGATCACGAAAAACATCTATTTGCGATGGGCTGCGTGGGTGACAGTGACATGTATTCGAGAGAAGAGATCTACCTGAAGGACTAGCATGAATGCAGACATCGAAGTACTGGATACGCTTAGCACTACTGTTCGACGGAGAAACAGGAAGAATACACACAGAGCAGGGTAACCATATAGCAGCGATGCTTGAAATAAGCACAGCAGTTTTGGCGGTTCAGGACCTGTTATGTTTCCTGCATATAGGCTTTGCGAACAATAGTCAATACTTGGACGTGATC
Source organism: Pluteus cervinus (assembly GCA_004369065.1). Taxonomy (NCBI): domain Eukaryota; kingdom Fungi; phylum Basidiomycota; class Agaricomycetes; order Agaricales; family Pluteaceae; genus Pluteus; species Pluteus cervinus. Next base: position 100,958 of record ML208279.1, on the reverse strand, counting down.
CCAGGTGTGAGATACGCACAGCAGACTCGACGCGCTAGCAAGCCGTTCTTAATCATCGGTAACCCAGTGCAAAGAGACGAGTACTCACAACCCCATGACCATGAATGCGACTATAATGTTTACAAATGTCCCATGCCGCTGTATTTTTCGCCGTGCAATGACCAGGAGCAGGAGGGGTAAACCAAGGTGCGATGTGAAGACATTCACCGCGAGAAAGAAGATAAGTTGTGCGTGTGTTCCATGAACAATGTTATGAGGGACCGAAGACTGGGCTTGGGGCTGGGGCTGATCTGAAGATGAAGGTGATTCGATTGAGTTTAGAAGGCGAACGCAAATCAGAAATAAATTGGCTTACCGGCCTCCCTCGGTAGTAAAGCTTCCATCAAGGAGAGATATTATGACTATCGGCGAAAAAAAAAGCTTAAAACCAAGATTGAAGCCAGCTTCAACACTGCTAGTGGCCCAAAAGTAAAGAATTAGGATGGAAACACTGCCGGAGTGCGTTGAAACGAAGAGCGCTGGTGAGGGGAGGACCCTGGCTGGTGTCACACCCAATCAAAGGTTTATATAACTGCCATGCGAGCCGCTCCCCAGTTTTTTTTTGATCTGTTATCTACCGTCGTCTGTGCAGAGGGGCAGTTGTAACTACGCGTGGTACTGGTGTTACAATCGAATATAATATAAAGCTCATCTGCTACTGTAATGTAGGGGCTATTGGCGGTCGCTCCTACGGGGCCGACACTGTTCTCTTGTTCGCGACCCAGTGACTTTGTAATCTTTGCCCGGAGCGCTCCATCCGTCTCGTGCGCTTGCGCACCGTGCTGTCACTGCAGTGCTCTGACCGTCCTCGTGTCCTTGATCGCTTGTTTTGACTCTATGTCGTCCACCTTGACGACCTGCACGAAACGACGCGGGCCCGGACGAGCAGTTCTTCTCGAGGTATAAGGTATAGCACTGTTGGATGCACGCGGAGAACAAGTCGCGGAGTACAAGCCGTGAACATGTTGAAATAGACATCTTACACTTCTACCCTCATCTTCAACAAACACCTTCCAGTGGCCGCCGCCAGTTGTTCATTCAAGGCTGCACCGATTTTATCGCATTCGGAACGCGATCTCTCTCGTTGGCACTCTCCTTCGACTCGGAGAACGATCGACCCGAAGCGGCCAGGTCCTCACATCTTCCGAACTCGTGTTAACACCAACATCACTAGATCGTCAACGCAGCAACAAGGTCTCATTCTTCGTGTTCTAGACTCGAACCCTAGTCACAATCTTTGCGCATATACTCGCCTCGACCCCCAGCGGGACGCCAAGTTCCAGCGTTGCCATACTTCAGCTTCAACACTTGACTTGGCGACCACTCGCAGCACATGCATGATATCCACTACGCTAACAACCCTACGGCGATATGAATCACCACTATTAGCCCTGCGGGCGCCTCTATAATGCGAATGACTGGCTTTCAGTTCCCCTATGACCAACGCCGCTTGAAGGTGTACTGCCATTGAACATCTCGTCGACAATATATCCCCACTCCAGGTTCGGCATCAACACGAGGATATACCTGTCCACAACCGCACACTTCGGAATGTCAACTCAGAACGACTTCAAGTCGTTCTGAGTAGAATCTGGGTGAACATCGTTTAACATGGTCATATGGTGGTTTGCCATTTACTTATCCTGTATCTCAAGGCACCATATCCCTTTGCACGAGGCTAGTCTTCGCGCTGCAGCTATGCGTTGATCGAGGTCGAAGAACCACATATGAACTTCCGTCCCTCTCTGGTAAGTCGTTGGTAATACCACGATACACGTCACGGTAAACAACGGTTCTTTTACCTCCACTCAACGGAAAATTTCCTCGACCTTCCAAAGAGAACCCGGGATTGAGGGTGTGTATTACGTATCTATTCTCCCCTCATTCTTCAACTAACCAAACTTTCGTTCTTCCGGTGTAGTCATAACCTTATTTGATTGCAAATACTACACTTTCGACGCGTCTACGAATGCTCCAAGTGAGTAAAAGCGTGATGTTAGAACCCACCTTAGGCAAGTTTGCGCAACGCGAGAAGTGCTCGTAAGCTGGGTTTGAGCATATGCTTTCGCTTGTACAGTATGTTTTTGAATCCGGATGACGGTTAATTACCACCAGAACGAATCTATCCAACTGGGGGGAACGAGGAGGAACCGAACCGCAGCGAACCCGCATTCATGGCGTTATCCCCAGTCCTGTCCAAACCGCGAGGCGTTTGACCGTTACAGTAACTTCCGAAATGGATTGAACTTCTTTTACTTTCCTTCGTGGATTTTTCCGCGCCCATTCTTTTAAAGCCTCAGCCTCAGCTCAGTTACTGGCACTTTCGGGGATTCATCCCGGCAAATGCTATTTGCCATTAGACCTTCTCCCCCCACTCTCTAACTTGACTCGACCCAGACTTTCGTTGTCGTTCTATCGTTCTAAAACGCGATCTTCAAGAGAATGGATTTGGACATGAAACGCGAAGTCATCCTTGTGGATAATACGTCTGTGTTCTCTGTCTTCCTTTTTCTTGATAATTTTTGGAGTGCAATGCTGACAATGTTTGTGGTCTGACAGGATGGGAGCCGCGTTTATTGGTGTTATCTTCGCCGGGATGTAAGTTTTCGATGTGCATGGTTCCGTTCGTGGACTGATGCTGACTGGGATCGTTTTAGCCTATATGGAGGTGTGTTCTACCTTCGCGTACTTTGCTGACTTCTCACATGGTGTAGTTTCCTGCGTTCAGACATGGTACTACTTCAACAGATACCCCACCGTAAGTCTCTCCCCGCCGCCCACCTACACGTCAAGTTTCTTAGTTCATGTATAGGATGCTTGGTACATCAAATCCCTAGTAAGTGCACCACTCTGATCGGGGATATTTACATGCGCTGATCATTGCCCCGCAAACGCAGGTCGGAGCCGTCTGGGCTTTCGACACCGTTCATCAAGCTCTTATCTCTCACACCGGTACGTTGGCTTATCATGTCAATCCCCAAACGTGGCTGTGTAAGTGATTGACTTGTTCGACAGTGTATCACTATGTTATTTCCAATTATAACGACAAGCGCTCGCCGTCGCTTCGCTCCGGCTCCCACTTGTTTGAGAAGACATTGTATTGTACATGTAGTGATGAATGTAGAGGAGGGCTTTGATAGTTACAGAGTAGATGACGTCACATAAGGAATCCGAGTCTACACTTTGAAGAACAGACTGAGTAGAGCTCGGCGTTGAACATTGACTAGTCGTGGTTTTCTTCTATAGCGACGATGGCAGAGAGCAGTGGCAGATAAGATATGTAGAGTTTGAAGAAGATGCTACATAGAGGTTGACAAAAGGAAGAGTCAGTGTTGACGATGGCAAAAGTCGAAACAACGGGAATAAACTCTTGGGCAGCTGTAGAAGATGCTGGTAGATCTAGACATTGAAGAGAACACTTGACGTGAATGATGTTGAAGGGGTGGTAAGTAGGCAGGAACAATCTAGGATTTGAATCCCGACGAAGACATTCGTATAGGACAGGATGGAAGGAAGGAAATCAAGAAGCTCTGTTTCAGAAACAATAGATGACAACGGATGAATATTGAAAGCCTCGCACCGTTGAGCAATCTGCTCAGGCTGATTGAACGTGTCGGAGACAGTAGGCAGAAATACCAGAAAAAGTAGTGCTGAGACGCTCTGTTGGGTAGTGGTTTTATTGGAGTGTACGTGGTACACAGAGAAAGATGCGAGAGATCGCGTACGTTGAAAAGACGCGATGAGGGAATCAAACATCTGCAGCCGAAGTGGCGGTAGGTGCTATCGGAAACCCCAAGTCCCATCAACGTAAGTTAACGGCCGTCCTGTGGTTAAAGGGCACGACGCGAGTGCCATTATCGGAATGTTGACATCAAAAAGAAATTGTGTTGGGATAGGCAGGGTGTATGAGTCTTCAATGTAGGCACTGAATAAGACGAAGCTGATGTCCACCCCGCGTTTGCTCGTAGCCATCTGGTACGCGACGACAAACGTTACGTGGAGGTTCTGAGTGGCCATTGTCGCCTTCGAAGAACTGGTTGATGAAGTCAACATCGGAGCCGGAGAGCGGAGGGAAAGAGGGTCAGGAGAACGAGAAGATTACGACAGAAAGAATGCAAAGGAAAAAGCAAGAAAATCGTTCATGGAAATGTAGCACATTTGAATTTGAATAGTTGGAGTGTAGCTGATAGCGAAGGGATACAAAGAACTTGAATGTCTGAGAAACAAAAGAAGGGTCCACAAATAGACGTCAACAAAAAACGGACATCTCTATAATATGTCTTCAATCCCGCTACGCTTGTTAATATAGTTTGGTGCGTGAGTTCTGCCGCTGCTCTATGCCTTGTCCTGATCTCGTTGGGTATGTAGGAGTATTCTTGTGCGTCTTCACTTCTTCCGAATAGGTGGTGCTGTATCCCAACTGATGAGGCTGTTTTCTTCTGGTAGCTTGAAGTGCTTTTTAATGTGAGCTGAGCGCATTCACATCTTTCCTGGATACCGACTAACTTGCATCAGGCGTTCATCGGACTACTTGTACAAGGGTACGTGCCCTCCTGGATCCTCGATAGGCTCGCGCTGATACTTGATAGATTCTTGACATTGAGAGTATGGCGATGTACGCTTGTGCACTTTTCGTCATCCGATTGATCGCTCACCAATTGCTTTGCAGTAAGCAATAGAAACTACATCTTAACTATCTTGATCGTAAGCTTTCGAACTGCGTTCACGCGTTCTGATGGTGATCGTACTCTCCTCTCCCCCACAATTCTAGATCGCCCTCGTGCTCTCCGGTTTCGGTCAGTGTACTCCGTTATCGGGTACGTAACAATTACTGACGGGATCACGACTGCCGACTCCATCCAGCCTGTTCGACTGGTGAGTAAGATTAATGGATTAGGATCCCTCCCCTGTCAATCCTTTCAACGGCTCACTCACACTGCATTACGGATTGGCAGCTTTCACAATTGAATCGTAAGCGGATCATTTTGTTTGGTGAATCACGGGGTTATAGGCTAACTGGTTGACTGGCCCTTGGTCGTGTCGGTGTAGGATGCAACTCGAGACCTGGGCCGAACTTGCCGAGTTGAAGGTACGTCTCGTTCTAATCACGTTGTTGTTTACCCGCCGTGTTGAAGGAATGGTAGGGTCTTTCGATGACTGTGAATGTGTTGGCGGTCGTGACGGATGTCATCATCGCTGCTGCGTTATTTTTCTATCTACATCGATCAAGAACGGGTTTCAAACGGTCTGATACTATGATTAGCAAGCTGGTAAGCATCTTTGGTTATCGAGTCCTTTGGACTAGTTTTGATCCTGTTCTGTTCGGGTAGATCATGTTCACAGTCAGCACTGGTCTTTTGACTAGTATCTGTGCGGTCGCGTCCCTTCTCACCGTAAGTTGACATACGGTCTATGATAGGGCGAGTTTATTGGACACTGACACGAGAGAAATCTCTTGGTGTCTAGATAGTCATCTGGGGCGAAACTTTGATTTACGTTGCCTTCTATTTCAGTCTTGGACGGCGTAAGTGAAACAGCGGGGAATGCCTGGTATCCACGGACACGGGTAACTGATCCACGAAACAAATAGTTTATAGTAACTCCATCCTCGCCACACTCAATGCCCGTAAAAGTATTCGTGGTCTAGGCGACGACCATGAAGATTTGTCTTTTTCTCTACAAAGTTTATCAAAAATAGGGCCTAGGAATTTGACGGCTTCTCCCAATGTAGCTATCCAAAGCGAGGCGTTGCAAAGCGGGCTAACGGTGTTTTATAGATTTCGACGGGTATTTCTATCAAGATTGATACCACACAGGAGTATGCACAGGAATGTGCTTGGGTGAAGACCTCGCCTTAGGGTTCCGGACTTCCGAGCGTCGGGGTGGGATTCGGTAGGACTGGTTGTTCTTGGGTGGAAACGATGCGGACCTCTTGTGGTGCCTTATGAACGGAACGGGACTGAACGAGCACCGGCATGACATTTCTGTGAACTATTCCTAGTAGCTGTATGTATTGTATCCCGAGGCCCCTTTCTTGGAAGAAGCTAATATGACGGTGTGGTAAACAAGGAACAAATCCCATTGTCAAACTTTTCAGACTTTTCCCAACTTGGTATGAGCGGATCGCGTTGGGTAGCGAACTTGCACCGGTCCCGCTGGCAGCCTATTCACTTCCACTCTGGCTACGATTCTACCATCTTTACGAGCCCTACTTGGTTTAGGTCCTTCGTTCATCAGGAGGTTCCAGGTGGTGCTGGCATTCGTGCTATCGACATCAGCATCTTGGACGACGCTTCTTTGCCAGCGGGCCCACGGCCGCGACTCGGACTGCCAGTCGGGACGATTGATTAAAAACCGAGAGAGAAAATAAACTACAAGGAAAAGTTCTGGCAAATCAATGGATTATATATCTGTCTTGGAATGGGCTTCTCTGGTGGACCCGCAAGGAACGACATTTTTCCCAGTGTTTCTGCTCCAAAGTTCAAAACAAGACCCTCGAGGACATCCTTGGACATCACAGCCTAATCTTGGTGGAATATCTCTTTCCAAATGAACGACGTTGGGCGCCTTCTTGGATAGTCAACTTGGGCGTACGGACTTCTTTCTCCTCTTGAAGGAAGGCAGGTCGGACACGTGAGGGATATTTTTTTCGAATGGATACAGAACTGTCGTTACCTCGTGGTTGCCGCCGCCAGATAGGGTATATGAACGCTCGATTTCCGCGGGGCTTCTTTCGAATTGTGCAAACAGCAATTCCTAACTCAGAACGCGCGCCCTGAAATCTTCAATGGCGGGAACCTCTCTCGGACTGATCCTATCTAGTCCACAACTTATACCCTTTAAAACCCGTCAACATTTCCTGTCCCTCCGCGAGTAACCACCAATCCCAAGTTCAGAACTCATCTCCACGTTCCTTTTCACAAGCTCCTACTCGCTCTCTTATCATCGTACATATTCCTTTCTCCTTCTCCCTCGATGGTTGTTAATCTTCATCCGTGCATTCTCGCCCTCGATCTCAGCCTCGTCATCCTTGGTTTGTACATCCTCAGGCGACTATTCCTTGCGAGAGGACGCGCTCCACTTCCTCCTGGTCCCAAAGGTATTCCGTTGGTTGGCAATATCCTGGACATGCCATCTGAAAAAGAATGGCTGACATTCGCTCAGTGGGGTGAAATATGGGGTGAGTGTTTACGCGTTTTCTCGCTCTAAATCGTTATATCTTCCGTGCCAGGCGACATCTGCTCTGTGACCGTCCTCGGGCAACATCTCATCATCTTAAACTCTGCCAAAGTCGCGATCGAAATGCTGGACAAGAAAAGCTCGATCTATTCAGACCGACCCGTTCTACAGATGGGGGGTGAACTCGTAGGCTGGAAGAATACCCTTGCTCTCCTTCCATACGGCGACCGCTTTCGACGATATCGACGTCTATTCCACAACTTGATTGGAAGTAACGCGATAATGAAGCAGTATCTACCCGCGGAAGAACATGAGACTCGCCGATTCTTGCGTCGTGTTCTTGCGAAGCCAGAGGATTTGTCGTCACATATTCGCTGGTAAGTACTTCTATGTCTGACGTCTTCGCTCAAGAAGTTTGGAATTTGTTCATAATCCTTTGATTCTCTGCCTATGTAGGACTGCTGGCGCTATCATCCTTCGCATTTCATATGGATATGAGGTCAAAGAGAACAATGATCCCTTCGTCGAACTCGCAGACAAAGCTACAGAACAATTTTCTTTGGCAACTGCACCGGGAGGGTTTCTCGTTGACGTGATCCCAGTTCGTGAGTGATATCCACTGTTGTTCTTCATGCATCAGAGTCTAACAGTGTATCGAACCCAACTCAGTTCGACATGTTCCTCTGTGGTTCCCTGGTGCTGACTTTCAAAGGAAAGCAAGGTCTTGGGCTTCTACGCTCGTTGACATGGTCGAGTTACCCCACAATTACGTGAAGCAACAACTGGTGAGTTTTGTCTACCCTTTTCGCTTTGGATTAGGAGTCTGAGGCCCTGTCCAAGGCCGCTGGAACGGCCCTACTTTCCTTCTCGTCCTCGCTCCTCGAAAGCAAACAACTTACCTCCGAGGAGGAGTTTGATCTCAAATGGAGCGCCGCCAGTCTATACTCCGGTGAGTATCGTATCCTCCGCCCATCCGAACATCTGCGCTAAATCGCAAACCTACGCGGTGAAAATAGGCGCGGCCGATACCGTAAGTATAACTCATTTTTCTGGACTCAAACAACGCGGTAGAACACGGGGCTGATGCGTACCCACTTCTTTTAGACCGTTTCAGCTATCTACGCGTTCTTCTTGGCTATGACGCTCTATCCCACGGTCGCAAAGAGAGCCCAGGAAGAATTGGATTCCGTCGTTGGCAACGACAGACTTCCTGGTTTCGAAGATCGAGACGAGCTTCCGTACTTGAATGCTCTCGTCAAAGAGGTCTTCCGGTGGAATTCAGTCGCTCCCCTAGGTAAATCTTTCACTTTTTTCGATTGTTTATTCTTGCTGACGGTACTGATATATTCCTAGCTGTTCCGCATCGTGCTATGCAAGATGATATACACGATGGCTATTTCATTCCTAAAGGATCACTCGTCATACCCAATGTTTGGTGAGTTGTTCATCAATCAAGATTAAAAGCCGCGGAGTCGTGCCTTTGGTCTCTGGCCCCGCGATCAGGAAGCTAATACGACGATGAAATGTACTATAGGAAGCTTACTCATGATGCGAAGGTGTATGAAGACCCGTTCGCCTTCAATCCAGACCGTTTTATAGACAGAGAGGGAAAGCCAGCAGAACCAGATCCCCGTGATGTATGCTTCGGATTTGGGAGAAGGTAAGTTAGACCCCCATCTGAAGGCTCTATGTCCCTTTAACTGTTTACTTTTCTCCCCTTTCCATAGGAGATGTCCAGGTATGATCTCGACGGCCTTCTCCCTCTCCCCTCCGCTAACGCTGACTATAATACTAGGTCTGCATCTAGCTGATGCCTCCGTATTCATCTCTTGCGCGATGGCGTTGGCCGTGTTTGACATATCAAAATGTGTGGAAAATGGGAGAGTAATCGAACCAATACACGATAATACCACAGGCACGATAAGGTATTCATCCTCCTACTTCCATCGACCTCCAAACCTTCTCACTTTCATCTCACTTCATTAGCCACCCCAAACCCTTCAAATGTACTATCAAGCCTCGATCAGAGAAGGCTGTATCGTTAATCCAAAGTGAAGAATTTAGCCGGTAATCATAAGCACCCCCTCCCCACTATGGACGTCGACTTCGAGCTTTAACTCGCCGTTCTTTTACTATCGATGTACTTCTATTTATCTTCGTTTTTCTCTCTCACTCTCTCTTTTGCTCTGTCTTGCTTTCCTCTTATTTGTCATCTGTTTACTCTATTATTGCTTGCGGATCACCCTCCTCCCCTCTTCTTTTCCCTTTTCTCCCAAAGGCTTCCTGCGTCCGAACTTTCTGACCATCTTCCATCGGGCCCCTCCCGGCATCCCTCTCCCAGTATCTCTGTTATTTGCCGCACCTGCATGCCGCCCTGGGTGCTCCTTGTGGATCCTTCATTCTTGCACATCCTTTGCTACTCCGAGTAACGTTGAACGTTGACAAAACGTTACATGCTACCAATGCTAACGTACCCTCCCAAAAGGATATCGATTCCTCATCTCTCTCTCGTTCTAACTCATTTTATATCGTGTCTATCTCTTTTCCTGACTTATAATTTGTATAGTTTACATACCGTTGAAATAGAGAATTGTATGCATGCCTTGTATTGTGCGATGCGTGTATCATTAGGGCGAGCTGCTCTAAACAGCGAGAGAGGAAGAGAAGAGAAAACCAAAACCAAAACCAGAAAAAGAAACCCTGACAGTGACAAAAATGTACGTATGGGAGTGATACACAGTTTACACATACAATGTCATGTTTTTGACGGAAGAGACACATCCTTCATCTCAACATCACTCCCTCTTCGTCGTTCCAGAACACTTCCATCCCGGTTAGTAACCGATGATACTGCTACAGCGGGATTCGTCGTTGTCGTCTTCGACGGATCCGTACTAGGTAATTCCGTCGAGGAGTTTGAACTTGGTGCAGATACTCCCGAGCCAGTAGTAACCTGTTGTTGTTATTGCTGTAAGTAAACGGGTAGACGGAGTTTTTGAGTAATTGGGTTGAGGTTGCGTAATTATTGGGTACGTGGTACGTGGTTGTGAAGACTCCGGGGGAGGGAGAAGTAAGACTTACTGTGGTACTACTTTCGGGAGTATCCAAGTTTAGGTTCTTCGTCGCGTTGGTATTACTACCATTATTCGCGCTACCACCTGGATGCAACGGTAAGGGATCAATGAATGAGATTATTTCCGAACGAGACGAGCATGATTGTCCACCAGTGGCCAGACGGGGCGAAACTAGTGTGTGGCTCTTACCTGCTTCTGTTATCACCGTATCGTTTTTATCACTGGCAGCGTGCTCGGCAAGCCGAGAGCTGTTCTCAAGAAAAGCACGGTCACGGGCCAGATTCCGTTGAATGCCTGCTGGAGGATGCCTTGGGGCTCCCCGCTGCGCTTGGAGTCGGCGTGGTTTTGAGTTGTTGGTCGATTTTGAATTGATGCCGTTGATTTCTGCAAAGAAGAGTTGAGGGACCATGAAATTTTGTTAAATTGTATTGACGCCCAGGTTAGAGAATAAGGTTGCAGTGGTGATAACGAACCTTGTTTTTTACTACTACTTCCCGTAGTTTTATTATCTTCATCCACTACTTTTTGTAGAGTTTGTCGGATGTTGTCTGAGAACGATGGATCTGAGAACTGTCGAAGGTCTGCGACAGCACGTTCAACAATAGGGTACCTAAACACAGAACTTCATTCAGTGGCAATTCTCCCACTCACGGAAAGAGGGGAAACCGGGACGGCTTTTTGACATTTCTGATGCCAACAGAGGTATTGCATATCTGTTCCTCACCTGTCCAACTCTTGCATAAGTTCTCTTTGAACTGTTTCCGGAGGCATGTAGCGCAGCGTATTGTCAGAAGTTAGACGTTGCCGCGCAATGTCCTCCGTTTTGGATTTGAACGTTGCAAATCCATCCTGCCAGGAAAGAAAACACGTTAATTAGCTCGATTAATGCGAAGAAAGTGTGCTATTGTTACGCTTTGTTGGAATTGAATCAGCAATTCGCGTCGCAGTCGATCGAATTCACCAGATTTCTTGAACCTGGGGTGAATTAGCGCCCATAAGTGGAGGGAGAGCTGGTGGGTGGTCTTACTCGTCCACCAGCTGTGCTGGACTTGTTATCGGCATCTTTCTGACAAGAAGTTCAATTCATTTTCAAGGGCAATGCGCATTTGGGCAACCAACCTCTTTGTACAAGTCCAAGTTCGGATGCAAGTCGCGTTCTGCTCACGAGCCACGTGGGAACCCGATAAGATTGTCGATCGAGCGATTCGAGTCGCGATGTCGAATGGGAACATAGAATGTTGAAACTACAACCCATGACTGTATTTACAAGGTGGATTAAAACTATCATATGTTAACATTTATTACTCGAACTAGTATATTTAATCAAAACAACAAATCGCCATAAGGACAATACAGAACCAGGAGGCAAGTCCGAGACAGAGGCAGAACTGAGAAGGCGCAACAGCCCTAATCAGAATCCGCAGGCTGCTCTTGGACCTTCTTACGCGTGGCTGAAAAACAATAAGTATATGATCATAAGAATGCATGTAAGCACTGACTTTTTCTCGTCGCGCGTTTCTTCACAGCAGCTTTCTTCCCTTCCACACGACGTTGAAGAGCTTCGTCTTCCTCTCCTTGCCTACGGTGCTCCTCAAGAATCTGTAATTGTGTCAGGAATTGAATGACAGAGGTAGGAGATACGAACCTTTTCGAATTCGTTCAATTCGGAATCGGGTTTATCCTTCGACTTATTGCTTCTAGCCTAAGAAACGAGTGGGTCTGTCAAGCCGCTTCCAAAAGAAAGCAAAAGTGACGAACCTTTGTCAAAATCTCAGTAAATCTCTCATAAACGACAGGTTCATGCAATTTATCTCTGTAATATTGCAAGCCTTCAATGAGTTTCTTGACGGATCGATCCGATTTGAAGGGGAGTAAAGAAAGACAGAATGCAATGTCCCTCCATTGACGGGGGTCGTCTGTCAGACGGAACCGCTGACAGAGCTTTTCGACGATGTTCTCTGCTTGCTTTTCCTATCGACACAAGCTGTGAGCCAAGAGGTCAAAAAAAGAGTCGCGTGTAGCGAACCTTCTCTATGAACTGGAAGATATACTTCAACGTGCTTTGGAAGGTTTCTTCGTCCACAGCGTGGTCACCAACAGACAAATGACTGATCACTAAACCAGGAATATTAGGAGGTAGTTGCAACCAAACAGCGTAAGCACTTACCGTCAGGCAAGTTATTATAGATCGCATTCTCCTTTGTAGACAATTCTGAGAAGAACATCTTGGCCAAGTCTGCGATTCTTGATTCTGGGTCCTCTAAACATTTGGCCATCTCGCCGAGCTGGCCCTTGACTTTGATCATACCGTTCAAGATGAGATGTGTCAAGACCATCAACGTATTCTTCTTCACAACCAAATCCTTGTCTGAAAGGCCTTTGTATAGCTCGTTACTGTTCTCGTCAATGATGTTACTGAATGACACCGCAACATCTCCAAGTGCAATAACGATATTGCTCCTGATACTAGCATCGCGTGATGTTTCCAGGATCTTGAACAATAGGCGATGGTGTTGATCACAGAATTGGGAACTGACACAAAGGAACTTGCTGAAGGACAGCGTAGCCGCTGCTCGCAAGGTTTGGTTCTAATCCACCGTTTAGACACACGACGTAAACATAGGAAGGAGGGGCTGACCTTGAACTTATGTGGGCTACCGCATATATGGACGATCATAGGACCGTACACCGCCAAAAGGGAGTCAGGACCATACAACAGTTCATGCTCCCGCACGGCTGCAATGCGGTCTCCAATCTCGTCCTCTGCGTTTCCAGCGACCTGGTCAAGCTCTTCAGCCAAATCTTTCGATGGCCCTTTATCACCACCTTTGGCTTGCTTCTCTGCTACACCCGCAAGTCAATCATAGCGACTAGAAAACCAACATCTACTTACCAACTGTCTTCTCGTCCTTCTGTCTCTTCCACTCCCTTTCGACCAACTCCAAGAAAACGATCTGCTTGATAGCAACGTGTCCAACGATGAAGACCAATTGGCTCAGCTCGAAGGCGTCACCAACATCCTTCTTCCCATCTTCGCCTGAATTTGACGATCCTTGTGACACATGCGCTGTTGGGGAAGGTTCATCTTCATCCATAGCATCTGGGTCCTTCTCTTTCTCCTTCCCTTTTCCTTGTGTTTGTCCATCTCCGCCATCATCTTGGGAATCTGATTTGGGCTGAGATTTACGAGCGAAAGCACGCCTCGTAAATCTTTTAACTAGATCGTCACAGAAAACGTCGGGATGCTCTCCTAGTGCGTAGACCGTGTTAATGGCTTGCTCGGCGAGACCGAACCAATCCCTTGAACGACTCGGATGCTCGATAGCTTCTCTCAATTTATGGAAGATTTGATTATCGATGTCATATCTGACGGTATTGTCAAGAAGCGAACCTAAGAAGGTCTTAGCTATAGTTGCTGGAATGGTAGGAGAGCTTGTTTACCCTTTACTTTCTTTGCGCTGCCATTTAACCTTTGTAGAGCAATACAAGTATACCGAGCAAGCAATATATCAGCCTGTAGACCAGTAAGTGACACTTGTATGAGAACGAAAATGCAAACGCTACCTTGCCCAACGGTCCCAACCCAACTCTCAACATCGTATCCACATGATTATTCAACACACTCCGCTTTGCCAATGCAAGCATGCCAAGAATCAAGATGGTGCCCCTTCGTTGGGCTTGAGGTAAGTTCTTGTCCGAACCTTGTTCATGTCATTAAAGACCAGATATAATTTCGTGATGTGCACTTACTGTAGACCTTCCACAGTCGTGTGACAACATCCTGGTGAACCTGGCCTTCGTCCATCATAATCCTCATCATTTCTTCCAGACTGGTCAACTCAGCCAGAGTAGCGTCATAGGTTCGCCTGAAGAATACAAGTTGTCAGGAAAATACAATAAGGCGATGCAAGATACACACTCAATCATATTTTTGGCGATACGATTAATTTGGGCCTTGGCATCCAGATCTGGGACGGGGTCGAAGTAGAGGCTACGATAGCATTCAAGTAACTTCGGACGAATGCCCTTGAGTTCCTTTCCGTCCTCAGTGGTTGGTGCATTATTGTCCTTGCTCCAGACGAGATGTATCATTTTCTTGATTCCAACCTACGTGGATCAAATGTCGTTAATGCAAACGAAGAACGAACCAGAGAATACCTACCTTCGCACTCTCGAACCTATACTCATGTGCCATCCTGAAGAACTCGATCGCCTCCTGTACCTCTGGCTTGCTTGTGGATGCAAGCAAGTTGACGATCTTCTCCATAGCGCCTTCAATCTCTCGGATGAAAGCCAAAGCCTCTGTGTAATACTTTTTGCGCAGCTTTAATTTCTGGTGAGTATTACTCTCCAAAGCGGCCAACGCTGCTTGTTCGTTGTTCATCGCAACAACGTCGATCTGAGATTTCCGGGGCTTAAGCTTTCCTTTGCCCTTCTTAGACTTCTTGGGACGGCCCGAGGACTCGGGTTCATCTCCTTCATCGACCGCCATAGCGTCCTCGTCTTCGTCTTGGTCCTCATCTTCCTCCTCGTCATCATCATCTTCGGGTTCAGTGTCACCACCACCATCCACATCCATTCCGTCCTCGTCTCTATGGAAAAATGAGCTGGGCTGACATAAAAAAGCAGCTCCTTACCTCTGTGACTTCTTACCCTTCTTGTGTTTTTTCTTTCCTCCTTCTGTCTCTGTGTCTTCATCTTCCTCCCCATCTTGTGTCTCGACTGATTTACCCAAAGAGCTTTCTAACTTATCCAGTTCCTCCTTGACCTTGTTATAGCCTTCTTGGAATTCCTCGATGGCCAAATGACCGCCATGAACGATGCCATACGGGTGCGTCGCCAGCAACTTGACCAGGAGCGCGACAGCTGCCTTCCGCACACTGGTAACTTTATCTTCCAAGGCCACCACAGCAGCTTCTGTGACTGCCAACCGCTGCTTCGGGAACTTGTGCTTCATATCGCACAGCCGGATAAGGACGTTAATGACCTTGGTGCGGACGTACGACGAAAGGTCCAACATGCGTTCCAGGAGGGTGTCGTAGAGGTCAACAATCTGCTTAGTAGCGCTAGCAGAAGAATTGTCTTGAACACCAATCGAAGAAGATAGTTCGATAATAATATGCCCTATCACTTCGACGAGGGCGATGCGCATGGGGTAAGACTGTGAAGGGGTTAGAAGAAGGAAAGATCACTCCCGAAAGGACTCACGTCCGAGTCAAGTTGTGCAGAAAGCAAGCTGAGCTGTTTTAAGACAGAGCGAGGCGCCAACTCTGCAAATTTGACAAGGAATTTGGCAAAGGCTCGCGGACCTTTATTGTCCTGGGCATTGAAAGTCTTCTGGGCGATTTCTCGAAGAATTTCGTCTCCCAATTGCGCATGGTCAAACTCTTTGGCGAGGATGGACAAGCACTCCGCCATTGGCTCTGACAGATGTTCGTAGAATTGAAGAGATTGAATGATGTGGATTTGTACGGCGAGGGAGTGGCCATGGTGCTTGACGGCAAGACAGATGACCTTGTAGACTGCCATCTTGATTTCATGGACTTTCATATATTGTTCGCTTTCTGTCACATGGTAGGCCGGTCGGACGAGGCATCTGCGAAGGGATGAGACTGCGTCAAAGAACAGGCAACACGCAGACGCACGATACGAAGGTGTCCCTCTCCGCGGTGGTCGTCCATATCCTCTGCGTCTGTACACGCAGGACTTTGCTCACCAATGCCAAGGCTTGTGGGATGTGATCCGCCCAGTTCCAGCCCTCGCGAGCGGCAGCTCCTTTTCTTCCAGCTGCATTTCTGCCTCCTCGAGCAGCCCGGCCACCTCTTTTCCCTTTTGCGGGCACAACCCCAATATCTGCAGCAGGCCCGTCCTCGCCATCTCTCGACTCTTTCATCCCAACGCTCCCAGAGAACCACGCCAACAAAAACCCATACATCTCCAGAGCCACCTTGCGTCTGGCGTAACCTTCGTCCTGTCCGATTCCATCCTCGATATCTCTGACTGTTCCGTCCAGTTCGGACTGGAACCCGGAACATATCGAGTCAAGGAGCTTTGTCAAGAGATTTGTTGGCAAAACACGAATGTGCTTCAATAGCGACCTATATATATCAAATATTTCCGGGTGTAGGATTGTATCACTAGATTCAGCCGTCGACTCGACAGCAACTAACGCGGATTATTAGCAAGGATGGAATACGACATAGATACTATCCACCTTCAAGCAACCGCGCTGGGTCTTCGTTTGAGGGATCATGTTCGTGTGGAATCTCGTAGTCACTTGGATTTTGGACATTTTGCAGTTCCTCTTGCAGGTCAAACTCTCCTTCGGATGGCATTATGCCGCGATGTCAGTAGGGGCTGTATGACCGATAACGTTGGTGGAGAGGTGAAGTTGAAGACCACGTGAAACGCGGTTAAACGCGAAACGTAACGCGTATTGTCACGCGTTGGGAGAGAAGAGCGGCCCGGACGGCGAGCAGAACAGCTGATAATGAGCCACCCACGCGAACCGGGGTGCGGTGCACTCCAATCTCTCAAGCACATATAACCGGGCTTCTGCCGTCCAATAATTCCCAGAAAATCCTGAGCGACCGACACACTGACTGTCAGGTTTGAGTCTGAGAGTCCAATTTGAGGTGTGTCCAATTTTGTCTGACCGGGCTGTCTTCGGGGTTTTGCTGTTGTCAAAGACGGGATACTGTCGAGCTTAATCTAATAATAATGGTGATGTGTGATCCTCAGAACACCCAACTTTTCTTTCTTTACTATCCTCCTTCCACTCATGCCTGCTGTCGTCTTTCCGCCTCTAAAGAACGATCTGATCCTGCGGGCGGCGAGAGGTAAGTAAAACACATGTGTTCCCAGATACAGTGATAATAGAATCTTCTTTGCAGGTGAAAAGACCGAACGAGCTCCAGTATGGGTTATGCGACAAGCTGGTCGATATCTTCCTGGTTCGCACATTTCATCTTCCTGGTTTGCCTCATATCCTTCTTAAAGCAAACCCTTAGAGTTCCGCAAAGTGCGCGAATTGCACGATTTCTTCACAATATGTCGGACACCCGAGCTCGCTCGAGATGTAACCCTACAGCCTATCGAGCGCTACACCGGCCTCGTCGACGCCTCTATCATCTTCAGCGACATCCTCGTCGTTCCACAAGCCATGGGTATGGAAGTCCTCATGAACCCGGGTCCTCACTTCCCCGAACCCCTCGACACACCGGAAGACATCAAGAAACTCCCACAGGTAGTCGATGTCCAAAAAGAACTCCAATACGTCTTCGATGCGATCACGCTGACCAGGCAGGGGCTCAATGGAGAAGTTCCACTCATCGGGTTCACTGGTGCCCCATGGACCTTATTCGCATATATGATCGAAGGTGGTGGAAGTAAAACCCTACAGAAAGCTAAAACTTGGCTTTTCAAGTACCCAGAAGAATCCAAAGCTCTTCTCAAAAGAATCACGGACGTATGCGTCGAGTACCTTGTCGGACAAGTTCGTGCAGGAGCTCAGGTAAGCCTAATCTCTCCACCACCTTCGCGGAAGCGGATACTAACCACCTCTTCACGAATTTAGCTTCTACAAATCTTCGATTCATGGGCAGGCGAACTCTCCCCACACGACTTCCACGAATTCTCCTACCCAACACTTAAACAAATTTCCACTCAAGTCCGCCAGCGTTTAATTTCAGAAGGTCTCGACGTTGTCCCCTTTATTCTCTTTGCAAAGGGTGCAAATCACGCGATCGGATTCCTCGCTGAAAACTCTGGATACGACGTCCTTGGGGTTGACTGGGTCGTTGACCCGGCGGAGGCGAGAGCCGCTGTCAAAGGGAAAGTCGCATTGCAGGGTAATATGGACCCGAATGTGTTGTATGGTGGGAGAGGCGCGATCGAAGCTGCGGTGAAGAGGATGAGTGAAGGGTTTGGTAAAGGAGGTGGATGGATTGCGAATCTCGGACATGGTATTACGCCCGGCGTGGACCCGGAAGATTTGAGGTGGTTCTTCCAGTGTGTTCAGAAGTACTCTGCTGCTGCGTAACTCAAATCTAGTATATCGAGGAAATGGCTGTTGTAAGTAAGATGGAATCACACAGTTAGATACTGACAGAGTTAAGAAGTTCCATATTAAATAAACCATATCATTGAGCATGGCATAGCTATTGTATACAATGAGGTAGAGGAAAGATGAAGAGTTTATAATCAAATACAATCCCCAAAAATTCCAGATCTCGGGAACGGTAAGTGGGGGGAAATGAGGAAAATTCAAGCCCTTGTACGAGAAAGAGGAAAACCGCGAGCCAACGCGAGATTTAGGTATGGAACAAATGGCGATAAGAGGAACAAAGGAAAAGACAATGAATGAGATGGCTTCTTTGATGCATGGAGGTAGAAAGAGTGGTGTGGTGATATGCAAAATAATAAATGGAGATGTGGACGATTCGATGGCAAGGTGGGGAGTTAAGGGATTGTATGCGATAGTAAAAACGAAAATCAACCCAACACATGAAATGCAGGAATTCCATGACTAGACGCATTTTGACCAAAATGAGCAGAAAAGCGGAATCTGAGCGTGATAACCCGAGGAAGATGAGACAGGAAAACACAAATCAGATACAACGAACCAGTAGAAAGCACTATCATAGATCCGAATGATGGATGTAAACGGGGAGACTCGAGGTACGAATAGAACATCATTACTTATGCAACAACATCAGCCGAGCTGAAACTGCTCCGGCGACGTCGAACGTTTCTCGGTCCTGGCCTTTGTGCCTTCGATGCAGGAACAACGACCGCTGAAGCATTGTTGGTCATCCAGGCATCGCTCGCCGCTGCCGCTGCCGCAGTGGCAGCACGCGTTTTCAATAGTGGCACATTGATTACTTCACTCAGTGAGGAGACGTGATGAGGCCGCTTCGAGGGGATCAACGTCGGCAACTTCGATGGCGTCGGTGATGGCGGTCCCCGACGCATACCAGTTGTTGTAGCAGGTATACCGCTCTGCGCTGCCGCTGCCGCTGCCTTCGCAGCGGAAGTCGTCCGTGTTGTTGCTAGTCGTGGAATCTTATTCGGACCCTGTCCAGATGATTTAACAGGCGATGCGGGGGCGGCTGCCCCAGTTCCCGTTTTTCTGATGACAACCGCGCCCGCTGTCGAACGTGTCACGCGCGAAGGTCGTTGTTCTGAGGAAGTAACGCCTCTCGTTACTGTTGCTCTTGAAGTTTTTAGGCGTGAGCGCGCTGGTGGCACAATACCCAACGATGGTAGTACGTCATCCATTTCGTTCTCCTCTTCGTCGTCAGAGTCGCGCGGCGCTGTTCTCTTCGCGATTGGCGTCTTGCGCGGTTGGCCTGGTGGGGGAATAGTTTTTGCCTTGGCAGCCGCAGCGGCGACGTGCCGGCTGGGTGTGACGGGAGGTACCACCATGTTTGATGGTGGGGGTGTTGTCCGTATTGCCATTACTTCCTCGTCCATATCAGCGGGTGGTGTTACCGGTGTGACTAGAGGTCGTGCAACGGCTGCAGTCGTAGCTTGTGCTCTTCGTACTTCGTCAACGGCAGCCCACTTCGCCCACTCTAACTGTTTGAGGTACATGTATTGCTGCTGTGGTCCCACCACGCTGCCCGGTCGGACGATGCGCATAAATGCGATGGCTTCATTGGCAGTGAAACCGTATTTCCATATTAGATAGGCACCAATGAGGGTACCAGTTCTTCCGAGGCCCGCTTTACACTGGATGTATGCCATGAGCACTAATAAGTAGTGGAGGAAGAGAAGACTTACATGGACTGCTACCACGCCACCGTCTTCTATAACTTTGTCCGCGACGTCTATAAAGGTCCTCACAATGTCGTCGGTCGGATTCGTGCCATCATCGAAGTAGAGTTCCATGTGATCAATGCCGCGATCGAGAAATATGTTGCGGTCGTATAGGTGTGTGTTGAGGCGCACCACAAGTTTGATGTTGCGCTTCTCGAAATAGTCCAGGCAATTGAGAAATTGCGTAGGAAGTCGGCGCTGGAGTGCGAGATTTTTCTGGCCTGTAGAGTGAGCGATCTTCCCATTCTGCGCGTCCTGCCCTGTCATAGGGACGGCTTTCCCCTCCCTGGCCTCCTTCTCCTTCTTTACAAAATTTGGGTCCATTGGGGAGGCAAATGCGATGAAATTCGGTGTTAACCAGTTCCAGTCACCGTTCTCCACCTTTTCGTAAAATTCGTAGTCTTCTACGCTGAATTCGTTCATGTCGCACAGGCCATGTTGCATAGCTTTCCAGATTCCCCACAGGCAATCTTGTATATTCAAGTTGAAATCGGAGGGACCTCGCCCGGCGTCCCTAAATGGCATGAATTCCACTTCCGCAATGGGATGGAAGGCTTCCCATGGTGCGCGCCTTTGTACAATCATCTAACGGGGAGTACAATTACTGACCGCGTGTGGTCGATTCGCGGGAATGAACTCACAACGTACAAAGCCATCAACAATGCTGCGTTCGCCTTTCGTCGCGGGTCATCCGAAGAATACAGGACCAATCGATGACCGGCAAGGTCCTTGTCCTGCGGACGTCAAGGGCGGATCGAGAAAAAGAGGGTGTAAAATGCACGTGAGTAACATGAGGCAGTAACGTTGAGATTAACGCACCTCAAGTAGTTCGTGAATCAATATACACGCTTTATACACCATCGCGATATTAAGTGGACCCCAGTCTTGGAAGAACGATAGGTAGAGTAGCTGGTCGTCGATGGTAAAATAGTAGTAAAGGGCGTTGTCATCTGGCGTCGCGGAGGGACCACCTCTTGGACGGGCACGAACGCGCGGTTGATTGGCGGGATCGGCGGCGAGACGATTGAGGTCTTGTGGTGATGGCGCAGGTTGGGGGAAAGTGGTGAAGTAGAGCCTGTGGTAGGTGGAACCGCGTCAGAACAATGTGAAGTACAACGCGACTAGGGGAGAAGAATACCTGTCGCCAAAGTGGCAGAGAGGCTCGCATCCAGAAGCCATTTGGGGGGCGATAAAGGTGACAACGGAGGAGGAGGATAAGGGATGGTGGATGAGAGGACGAAAGGGGCGTGGTCGACAAACTGGCCAACTTGCCCACTGCTGCCCGCCGATGCCACAACCAAGTCCCACGTGAGCTGATGTTGTTTCTTGTTTGCTTTCTTCCGAATCTGGGGCAGCAGCACTCGGATTCAGGCCTCATGCTCATGACTGCTGATAGTACATGGGAATTCAAAGCTCGATTTTACCGTTGGCTGTGCTCAATTGACAGCGGAACCACCTTGTTGCAGCGATTTTCAACTACTCAGTACTCAAGGCGGACCTATCGGACTCGTCGTTGATAATTTTATACGAGCCCCATTTAATATTGATCGCCTGATCGACCCGGAAGCTTACTTTTAGTGACTATCACCCCAGGGCTACTTATGAGTTATCTGAGCTCACTTGTGGTGTTCTTTGGTGACTGTAACGCTGCATGCCCGTGCTCTGCAATTGCGACCGTACGGTGCTTGTTTGCTGGCCGTACAACCACTGCTCCGACCAGTCAAATCCGGGGACCTCGATCCACCTCGAGGCTCGAGCTCGATGATGATCATTAATCTCGACGTAATCTTCATTTAGGTCTCGTAGCGGTCTCGTAAGCCGGTCCAGTACCTCTGGGGAGGTTGTCCAGTTACACCTCCATAGGTCACGCTCATATGGGCGCACCGGTGGCCAACACTTACGCATTGGCAAGGCCTTTGCAATTGATAGGTGCATGTCCAACTCAATGTCGACGTTCTGTGTTCTATATCGCACTCGTCGTGACCCGCGACCGGGGTCTACTCGTTCCATTGTCAGTTGAAGGGAATCAGTCTTCGGTAGATTGGTAAATCTCCGAACCTGGGTTAACCCATGGGGCTCTGATCACCTGGGCGACTCGGCAGGCCGATTGTTTTTCCACCTCTCCACAACTACTCTTGGGTTATCAATCCCCTTGACTGGAAGTAACAGGAAGCGCTGATGTCAGTGGAGGGGTCTTAAATATGATACACCCGCATTTGTTGGACTTCAAGCCTTCGTTAGCATCGCCTGGGGCTACTTGGATAGCACTGTTTCTCTCTGTGTACGCGCTCGCATGGGCCCTTCGGCGAAGAGACGTGCGTCATCTTCTCGGCTTCCTTCACATAGTTCTCATGAAAATGACTAACGTTCCTCTGCTTAGTTGGACCATATCCCATCTATCGGTTATTCTGGTGTTTTAACTTCTTGGATCGGTGCCGCTCTCTCTGTGGTTCAGCTGGAAAAAATAACACAGGAAGGATATAAAAAGGTGCGTTCTAGTGCTCGTGGCGACTCTTCCTTGGTGTCTAATCTAGATTTGGTTCCGTTTTAGTACGGCGGTCGTCCGTTCAAAGTCTCGACTCTCACTGGATGGGTAGTGGTCGTTGCTGGTCCCCAGTATGTGGAGGATATTCGCAAAGCCCCAGAGGAAGTCTTGTCCCTCGCTGCTGCTGCTGACGAAGTGAGTACTTCCGTTGCTTGACCACGATTGTCGATGATGCAGTGTTGTCTAACGTCCACAACTAGATGTTGCAACTGGAACACACAATGGGTCCGACTATCCTCGAATCGCAATACCACACGGAAGTGATCAAGAACCCTCTAACGAGAAACCTCGCAACCAATTTCGGCGACCTCTATGATGAGATCTCCCTCACAATCCCATCTTTCATCCCCACGGGAGATGGTAAGAACCATCACACTTCTGCTATCCGCTTCGTAGATTGATCAACGTGACAGAATGGGTCAAGCTACCCGCATATAAGACGGTCATGGCCATCACTAACAGAACGGTGAACAGGTTGTTTGTGGGTCAACCTCTTTGTGAGTTGCCCATTTGTTAGTTGTTTTCCCTACCGAAGGCTCACAAATTCGAAGGCCGTGATCCTAACCTTGCAGCAGCAAATGAGAGTTTTACGCTTGCCGTGATCAAGCTTTCAACAATTCTTCGGTTCTTCCCCAAAAACGTGAGATGGTATGTCAATCCATGTCACGACACTCGAATCAGTGATAACATCCCTATCACTCCTAGGTTGGTTGCTAGAGTGATCTCGGACGTGGAAAGCAACCTGCAAAAGGTCATAAAGCATCTCGGGCCCAACATTCAGGAGCGTCTCGACATGAAGGCAAAATATGGGGAAGACTGGCCAGATAAGCCTGTGGGTCGTTTTATTGCAGTCGTTCTGGATGTTGCTCAAACGGGGATTCCTACAGCTCGACCTACTCAGCTGGCTCATCGACGAATCGCCTGAACACTTGCGCAACGTCCGCGACTTATCACTGCGGTGTCTGGTCGTTAACTTTGCGGCTATGCATACGACGAGCATGGTCGGTATACTCTCCACTGTTCGTTCTCAGAAAATCAGCTAATACGTTAGAAACTCTCTTCCAGGGATGGACCCACCTCCTTTTTAACCTTGCCGTCTATCCGGAATACATTGAAGCTCTTCGCGAAGAGGCTGATACGGTTATCAGAGCAGAAGGATGGTCTAAAGCTGCAATGGCAAGGCTTCGAAAGCTGGACAGTTTCTTGAAAGAGTCTCTTCGTCATTCTTCTGGATTCTGTATGTGGATTCGCTCCGAAGTTGTGCAATTTCTGAATGTGTCTCCTAGTGACGATGGAGCGAGGTGTCATCCAGCCGCTCACCCTTTCCGACGGTACTACTTTGCCAGCAGGCTCCTCCGTTGCTGTTGCCGTCAAGTGCATGCATATGGACGAGCAATATTACCCAAATCCCGAGACGTTCAACGGATTTAGGTTCTTAGACTCTAAACTATCTGAACACAGTCGTCAACAGGTAGTCGCGTTATCGTTAGACTGGATCATGTTTGGGAGTGGTCGACATGCATGGTGAGCCTCCTCGTAGTCTTGGATGGCACCCAGTAACTGACTTTTCCGTAGCCCAGGGCGTTTCCTTGCTGTCAATGAAATCAAGGCGTTGACAGCCTACACAATCTTGAACTACGACATAAAGTTGGCTTCAGCTACTCGACCCGCTGACCTTCACCTTGGTAGCACTTCTCTACCGAATCAGACGGCTGATATCTGGTTCAGGAAGAGGAAGTATGATAACAGGCAGTGAGGATAACTACGGTTTTTGACCTCATCCTTGTTTCTTCTGGATTTAGCAACACACGATTATAGCATATGGTTTGAGGTAGTCTTCTTTATCCTGGCTTTGGTACGGATTTGGGTAAACACCCTTCCTACTCCAATATACTTAGACGCTTACCAAGAGGTGGTGGGATATCACAAGGATTTGGCGTCTCTATCCAGGTTCCCCTTGTAATAATTTGGCTTGAGACTTGTTTTTGTTTGGGAGGTTCGCCCCTGGCTCAGAGTTCCAAGAGCACAAAGCTCGAACACGTTTTCTTACTACAACGACCAGGGTTCTGTGGTCACTCCGCCACCATAGGTGCTATGACCATTGTACACCGTTTACACGTAGGATCTCCTTTCAGGACTAAGATTGTAGGCGTGGCCGGCCCGCTATTTGTTGGTGTTATTTTCACGCGTCCAGCGTGTCAATCTGCCAGAGCGTTCCCGGACCTCTTTCTCTGCCCTACCGGACCCCGGTGTGTCCGTCATTGTGCATAGCAGCAGCTCTATCATCAACCATAGCGCATTTTGTGAATCTCTTGGTCATTTGACAATGCCGGATACCCAAATTTTCAAGGTACTTTCACTCTCCATCCCGCTTCTCGTCTCACCATTTCTCTCGTATTCTTTAGGCCACGTATAGTGGAATACCCGTATATGAGATGTGGGTGACATACGGCGCGAGCTTGCACGACGCTTTGGCTTACTATGCACGCGCAGGATGTGCAAAGGTGTCGCGGTGATGCGACGGCGCGCAGATTCGTGGCTAAACGCGACACAAATTCTCAAGGTGGCGGGCTTTGACAAACCCCAGCGTACGAGGGTTCTTGAACGTGAAGTACAAAAGGGTGAACACGAAAAGGTTCAAGGAGGTTATGGAAAATATCAAGGTTCGCATACGTGCCTATATTACTGAATTCTCGCGACGTTGACGTTTCTTTTGTGTCTATTCTATTTCTTGTAATCCGCATAGGCACTTGGATCCCCCTTGAACGTGGTTTGGGTCTTGCTAAACAGTATGGGTGCGAGCACCTATTGCGACCGATCATTGAATTCCAACCAGCAGCGAAGAGTCCGCCACTCGCCCCCAAGCACTTAGCTTCGACTACACCTGCTCGCACGATGCGTCGTGGAGTACACGCAGAACCCGTAGTCAGTGCGCCAATTGTGAATACGCGCTCATCGAGGAGGCACGCTCCGGATGCTGTGGAGGTCGAATCCGATCGTGAAACTCTGTCAGCAAGAGGCTCCGAAGATGGTTCGATGACACCATCACCCTCAGAGAGGTCGTCCAGCTCACGAACGCCTTCACCTATACGGAGCCCACATCCCGACGCCCACGGTGAAAGTCACCGCTCGCGAGGATATCACAGACGTATGGACGAACGCTACGACGAGGGGTCTGATCACGATTCCAAAGGGGACGGAAATGGCGAACCTCGCACATACGGAGACCAGATCCTCGAATACTTCATTTCAGATACCAACCAGATCCCTCAGGTTTTGATATCTCCCCCACAAGATTTTGATCCTAACATGGCTATTGACGATGACGGCCACACACCCCTTCACTGGGCATGTGCCATGGGTCGCATAAGGATCGTCAAGCTCCTGCTAACTGCAGGTGCGGACATATTCAAAACCAACAAGGCTGGTCAGACGCCACTTATGCGGAGTGTCATGTTCGCGAATAATTACGATGTCCGAAAGTTCCCAGAGCTATACGAGCTCCTCCACCGATCCACCCTCAACATCGATAACTACAATCGCACTGTGTTTCACCATGTTGTTGATGTTGCTTTATCGAAAGCTAAAACACACGCGGCGCGGTATTACATGGAAACCATCCTTCAGCGACTGGCAGACTTCCCGAAGGAATTGGCGGATATTATCAACTTTCAGGACGAAGATGGGGATACCGCCCTTACCATGGCTGCACGATGTCGCAGTAAGCGACTGGTAAAACTTCTCATCGACTATGGGGCGGATCCCAAAATTGCGAATCACGACGGCAAGAGTACAGAAGATTACATCCTCGAAGACGAGCGATTCCGTTCTTCCCCGGCACCCCCCTCCCGTTCTCATTCAATGATCCATCATCGAAACGCACCAGCGTCTTCGGGGTCTGGTATATTCCCCATGTCGAATGGGGATCGTCCACCAATACACCATTCTGTAGCAGCACACAGAGCTAGCACGCGAGTGGCAGCCGATGTCACGGCTATGTTGGAAAATCTGGCAACTGCCTTTGACCAAGAGCTTAGGGAGAAAGAGAAGGATATCACCCAAGCTCATGCACTGCTGGCAAATATTCAAGCCGAGATCTTGGAGAGCCAGAGAGCTGTTTCACATCTTAAGACTCAATCGGATGCTTTCCCTGCGGCTCAGGAGCACTTGGAGAAGCTTGAACTCGCACTTGTGGAAAAGATGGGAAGAAGGTATAGGCTGGGTTGGGAAAAATGGGTGAAGGACGAGGAGCTGAGGGAAAAGGCTGTTCGAGACGCAGCTGGAGAGGATTGGAGCCTCCCCTCGGCGATGCCAGTCAGCCAGGTTGACATGGATATGGAAAGCCTGATCAAACTTGACGGGGGGGAGGATGGTGAAGAAGGGGCCGATTCGGGACCAGGTCCAGACGCGAAAGGAAAAGAGAATGCAAACATGGAAACAGAAGACAACTCAGACATCCAGAGACTGTATGCGGACATACCAACAGATTCTGAAGGTTTGAAACGCGCATGTGAATCGTTGAGGGAGGAAATCTCTGGGTACAGAAAGCGCAGAAAGACCATTTTTGACGAGCTTGTGGCTTTCCAAGCAGAAGCTGGAACGAGTGGCAGGATGGGGGAGTACAGGCGGTTGATTGGCGCTGGATGTGGTGGCGTTGCCCCAACAGAGGTTGATAATGTATTAGGTATGTTGCTTGAGGTAAGGTTGTCTCTCGAAGGGTCTTGCGTGTCTTGACGAAACGAATAGACCCTGGAATCAGAAGAGCCTAGTTCCTCATCCACGGCTTGGAGTGGGTCAAGACCAGCAACTACCGTTGGATAAGCACGTTCTTGTATTATGATTTTTATGTATGCACTTGTGATATTTTGTTCTTGCGATGCGCAACGGATACCTGTGTCGATTTTATGTGGAATAATATTGATTGCGTGTCGCTGTACATATATGTGTTACGCTATTGCAATATTGGCGATAGGTCAATCTCAACGATGGGCTATCCTTAAATCAAGGTAGCGTGATGATGTTAGAACTCCAGTCATCCTCCAAATCGCGGGAATTGTTGAGAGGGCTGACTCTTCACGATCTCAGATATCCTGTCCTGAGTGAGCCATGCGCCCGAGTGTCTAACTGGAAAGTTCGCATTTAACGGCCCTCCATCATGATTTCGGTACCGCCACCATTTTTTGAGCCTACACCCCAGCCATAGATCGGGGCAGAATAGAACCGATTCAAAGCTCTGGAGCAGGGAAATACTACGACTGCATAAGGTCGGTACCTCTTAAGGATGGTTGGCATACAAGTAATGAGAACCATACTTACCTAGGCTCTGCATGTTCCAACTGCTCCGCCTCGTCTGATAGTAAACTGAGGCTCTCCTTCACTATGCCGTTCGTGCCTTCGCTGGGGTCGCTGTCACAGTAAAGATTAGACCCCGTATTTCGAGTAGGCTACATAAAAGGAGGCTCAGTACCGTTCAGAAAGTCTGTCGATATCGAGGCCCTCAAGGAGAAGGCGCAAATCTCCACTTTCCAGATGAGGCGACTGAGAGTAATCAATGGGCGACCACTTTTCATGGTCACGATCGTCGTCTTTATGCCCTTTGGGAAAGGGTATCGAGGAACTGACGTCAAACGGTCCCGTTCTACCCGCCGTTATAGCGTTATCTGCCATCTTCAGAATGTGATGGCAGGGTTGTGGTAGACGCTCTGAACCCGGAGATCGAACAAGGAGCTAGGAATAATTAATTAATCATGTCGACAAGTTCTCAACAAGCAGGCAAACCTTGGTTAGTCCCTTCGCGAAAGTTTTGAGTGGCTCCTTAGATTCTATAGAGCGGCAAGAGTTTCGGAGATTGTAAAGAGCAAGTTGAGTGCAGAGCCCGAGATCGGTGTCGCAAAGAGCAAATAGGTCTATCCAAGTCTGCTCGGTTCGTGTCAGAAGTTGATAGGATACGGTTCGTGATTCCATGACGCGGATGGATTGCGACACGACATGGGAGAGGTGGGCAGGAGTGATGAGGAAGGGATGGGAAGACGTGGGACCAATGAGGAATTCGACGAATGAACGGTGCCGAAACCAGAAAGGCTCGTTGGGATCGATTACCCCGTTGGCATCTTCCTTGTAAGATAGCAATAGGCTTAATCCAGAGAGCGCCATGCAGACCCGTCTACATTCCACAGACCAGAAACTGGCAAGGTCGTGGATGGTCAAATCCGTTGTCACATGTAGGGGCCTGAGATGTACATCTGCGATTCTGTGAGTGAAGAGAACATGGACTAGTGGGTCGAAGGCGCCTCGCTGCTTCGCTCGTTCTAGAATGTTCAGATAGAGGTTGTCCAGCTCTTTGAAGGACCCTGCGGGTTGATTCACTATATCTTCTAATGTTTCTAAGGGATTGGCGTCTTGTTTTTTGGAGGCGATGAAGTCGATAACAGTGCTGGCGTACAAGAACTGGCCACTCGAATTCTCGACCAAGGTGTCGATCATCTCGGGGATCAGTTCGTCCACATGTTCCTCTCCCCGGAAAAGCATTTCAAATGACCTCTCCAGGTAAATTCGTATGTCCGTCGATGATGTATCAAGTTCGTATTCACAGACTGGCGAACTCGCAAAGATATCCTTGATGAAAGGCTCTGGTCGGCAGGACAGAAGGATTTTGACTCCTGGATTCAATTGGGGAATACTTCCAAGTAGACACTTGAGCAGTTCCGCCGTCTGGTGGTTGTCGGCACACTCGTCGAGGCCATCAACAATGATGAGCAGCGGGTCCGTAGTGCACTGGCTTAGTGGGTAGACGACCAAATTTGCCCAAATGGTTTCGATAGTCTTCTCGAACATAGATTCGTCACGGAGTGCTTCTCTGATGACCGGGCGGACTTGTGGAAGATTGACAGCGATGTCGTATGCAATGGTAGAAACGAATTTTCCGGTGTGGTTTCTGTCTGGACTTGAAGAAGAGAAGAAAAAACTGGCAGCAAGGGAGCTTGCAGCTGCGTATCTCTTCGCGACTTCCTGAGAAATCGTGGATTTTCCAAAACCCGGAGAGCCCTGGAGCCACATCACTTGGGGGCCAGCACGGGAAGCCCAGTGGGGGATGATATTGTCCAGGAGTTCCAACCGAGTTTCTGGATGGCACGGGGGAAGTTTTCGTTCATCTGAATCATAATTCGCTCCGACTGCTCGGCGTGCGTACAGAGCATGGAGGACGTGGTTAGCTGCAGAGGGGCATCCCACCGCCCAATTTGAGTATATTTATCACAGCTGTGAACAGTAGGAACTGACCGAGATCTGACTCTGAGCGGTGAAGATGGTTTATGACGTTATAAAATTGCCCATATCCGAGGTGGATGTTTGCGTTGTTGAGGTTCATGAATTTGCAATACTGGTTGAAGGAGATTGCTGGAGGAGTCAGTGTTGAAGGGGGATCATAGCCTCATGCCATAAACAACAAACGCCCATATTTGACCGGACTATTCGCCATGCATGTCAATTCCCACAAAGTACAAGGGGCAGCGTAGAACAGTCCGAACAGAGGTCCCGAGGGAAGGTCTTGGCATATATTTCTGGGTGTTGCTAGCCAACGTGAAGTTCGTCTGTGCTTGCCCGCTACGCCGCTGTCAATCTGAATACGTACGTAGTAGTAAGCGTGGTGGTTCGGTAGCCGCCTCACTTGAGCAAGTTTGGCACGGCTGAGGGCAGTCGGCATTACAGTAACCAGGATCTGTGAATTGTTTATGATGTTATTAAGTTGATCATGTCCCAGGTGGATGTTTGTGTTGCTGAGATTCATTCGAGATACTAGTGGTGGAAGGGGAGGGCGTCCGTGTTGAAGGGGATAACCCCAAGCGCCCACATTTGGCCAGGCTGGTATCTGTGGACCGTGGTGCTCTGGTTCCCATCTAAAACGCACCCATCGTCGTTGTTCCCTCAGAGGTCCTGTTCATGTCATTAATAAATAGGCGCAACAAGGATTTCTTGATTCAGTCGGTCTATCTTGACCGGCACAAGTTTCACTTGCCTTCTCTGGGCTTTGTATCATTGCCCGCGAGTCCTTCAAGCCAGATACCAGTACAGCTGTTCGAGGGTTGAATCTCCTCGACGATGCGGACATGAAGAGATCCCGATTAAACGAGACGGGGGAGTACGGTAGACAGTGGTGAAGAAGGGATCGATTTGAGAGTAGGTCTAGATGTGCAAAAAAACAAGCAGAATTGTTGATAGGAAAGATCAAGGTACAGAACGGCGGAAAGATCATTTTCGGATGTTTTTGACGAGCTTATTTTAGTCGGAAGTTGGAAGGAGTAGCGGGAGAGGAGGGTGCAGCACGGGCGATTGATCAACGTGGCGTAAAGGTCAACATTGGCAACTTCTGTAGGGTCAGCAAGGACTTTCATGTTGTCAGTATATCATTATGGGATTCTGATATTCAAGATGCCTATGTCGACTTTACATACAATGATATTGATGTATATTCCAGGATCTAATACTCATAGTCATAGTACCCGGGAAACTTGGGTTCAACTTCAAGGACGCCTTCCGCGAGGTAAGCATAATTTCCGACAGCCCATCCGTCATAGTCATAGGAATAGGTCGGGGTGACCATGCCGCTCGGGGATCGGTTTGGATCCACTTTCGGTGGTGAATATTTCGGTGGTGAGTATTTGAGGAGGGACTGAGTGCAAAGGATGGCTTCCCGGAGAAAAGTCCAGATATATTCCGTTCCCCAAGCAGGACCACTACGCGCGGGTCAGATCCTAGCATCCCAATAAAAGGTAATCATACTCACCTAAGAGGAGTAAGTCTGGCGGGTGATTCTATATCTGCGATTTTTATCGCATCGGGCAATATGTGCGAGCGTATACATCCTGCGATGGTATATTTGGTGGAGGCATGAGGATCACTGTCATATGAAAGATTACGCTTGACTCAAGAGTAGGTAATGAATTAAAATCCCTTACTGGTCGGTTACGCTATGTGTGGTGAGGAATTCAAGGATATACTGTGAAGTCACATCCGGTTGCATCGTCGCATGTGTCGAGTAATGGTGTCGAAGGCGGCAGATAAAAGACATCCATATTGTGTAATCACGACAAATCAAAATCTGGTTTCTGTAGAGGAGTTTCAGGAAGCTCGCGACCTCATGCAATGGCTTTTCCTGCATCAGCAGACGATACCTCGCCTCGTTAACGTCAAGGTGGCTTGTCGGAGAACTTTCAAGAAAGGTCTAGGGTACGTCTGTCAGATATATTGGCAAGTCTTTGGCACACAGACAAACCTGGGTGGGTAGCCACCCCTTGAAACTTTGGAAAGATTCGTCGAGTTCTGTCCAGGAAACTGCCCCGAGATCGTAAATGTCCAGGGCACGGAGAGAACGGAGCTTAAAAGGCAGGTCGAAATCAGGTTCGCAATGGGTGCATAGGTCCATCCAAGTTTGCTGAGTCCGTATGAGGAGCTTCTTCGGCACGGTTTGTGATTCCATGACGAGAATAGATTGTAACACCACCTTGGTAATACCAGCGTGAGTGACCCTCAGGGGATGATCCTGTGAGGGTTTTTGGAGGAAGTCGATGAACGATCGAAATCGAAAGTAGAAGGGTTGGTTTGGGTCAATAGTGCCGTCGATGCGTTTCGTATAGGACAATAAGATGTCCAACTCAGAAAGGACTGAGCAAACCTTTCTGCAGTCCACAAACCAGAAGGCGGCAAGATCGGAAATGGTCAAATCCGTGTGCACATATTGGGGTCGGTATTGACAATCTGCCACCTTGTGAATGAGGAGGTTGTGAAGGAGTGGGTCGAGGTAGCCCCGTTGTATTGCCCGGTTTATAATGTCCAGGTAGCACTGATCCATCACTTTAAACGATTCCAAAGGGCGTTCCACAACCGCTTGCAGTGTTCGGAGGGGATTGATGTCATTCTGCTCGGATATGAAGTGAATAGCAGCCTTGGCGTAAAGGAATTGTCCGCTTGACTTCTTCACCAACTTTTCGATCATTCCACCCTCTGCCTTGCCCTGCTGCCCTCGGCAGAGCACTTCTAACTCCCATGTTAGATATACACGTATGTCCTGGATCGTTGGTAGTGCATCAGTTCGGCATTCGTATATATACGCATGTGCCCTTTCAAAGACGGCAGATATGAAAGGCTCCGGCCTGCAGGACACAAAAATCTTGATTCCTGGATGAAGCGAGGGACGCGTGATGCCAAGAAGACACTTGAGTAATTTCGTTACTTCGCGACTATCGACACACTCATCGAGACCATCGACAACGATGAATAACGGCGTCGACAACTGCGATGCGCACAGGTTAAGTGGATGCACGACCAGATCTGCCCAGAGTCCTTCAAGAGTCTTCTCGAAAAGAGACCTGTCAAGAAGTGCCTCTTTCATGGCCGGACGGACACAGCGGACCTTGACAAAGATGTCGTATGCGATGGTAGAGACAAATTTCTTGGTGTGACATCTGTCCTGACTCGAGTAGGAGAAAAAGAAGCTGGCAGCAAGCGTGCCTCCCACCGCAAATCTCTTTGCGACCGCCTGGGTGATAGAAGAGCCACCAAAACCAGGAAAGCCACGAAGCCACATAATTTGGGTGTTAGAAGAGGCCCAGTTGTTGATGATGTCGTCCAAGAGCTCCACCCGAGTTTTGGGATGACACGGGGGAAGTATTCGTTGGGCCGCATCATGACTTGCACTGGGTGCTCGATGTGAATACAAAATATTGTTGACTTCGGCTGCTGACAGGCATTAAGCCCGACTTGAGATAGACATGAGGAAAGGACTCACTATAATCTGAGTCAGAGGAGTGAGATTCTTTATCCATAACATTGATGAATTGTGTAGCTCCTCCGAATTGGAAGGTTGAGTTGTTAACGTCCATGAGTTTGCAGTACTAGTGCGAGGGGGCAGTTCGAGTGGGAGGAGAACAGCAAAGAGCCTTAAATCGCCATGAATACAAGGCATCTGAATCCGGGCGGTATCCAGGGAACGTGACATTGAGAAAAACCATCACAGAATCGGCGCCCATATTGACATATATCGCTATGTTGCTGCACGGGCGTAGAGGTGTTCAACCACTTTGCGTGCTTGAGCTTTGTCCGAATCCAGGGTCGGTTCCTTGTCGGCTACTCATTACCATATATGGCACAACAGCTCACGTGATGAGCTATTTTTCTGCCAAAATCCAGGTTTGTTGCTCGTACGAACGCGCTGGAACACCGAGGCTGCTGCACATCTCTTTCGAACCTAACACCTCATGCCTATTGCGCCGTTCACTCGGCGGCAAGTGCTGAGCGCCACCACCACATTCCCATGGACAACTGACTTTCGTCACCTCTTGCCTATTCCAAGGTTCTGGCTTCGACGGTCGACTGTACGGGACCCAGTCATCAAATCCGTCAAACCCCGGGATAGGATCAAGTATTGGAATATTGTACCAGGAGATCAGGTTCGCCTGCTGGGAGATAAGGCGAATACTTTGCACGAAGTTCTCAGTATAAACAGAATGAGTAACCGGGTATTTGTGAAAGGCGCTGTGAATGTGCGTATTCTCATTTTTTGACTTAACTGCAATCCTGACTTGTGCCCCATTTAGTCTGGAGATAGTGACACAAAGAGAGTTCCAACAAGTAAAAACTATCACTATGCGCGGTGCCAACTCTTCTTGGGGAACTATGAACTTCCCGCCTCCAGGGATTCGTCTGGGCCAAAAGTCGTTCCGTAAGGGTTGTTCCTAATTGTACGAACTTCCGTCTGATGGTATCTTAGTGTTTTTGCCAAACGACTGGGAACAAGTTCGCCCGTGTGGAATTCCTTTTTGAAACGATACGACTGGAGTCGATTCGCGACTTGCACCGAACCTGTCATCCCGTATCAGAAAGGTGAAAAGATATCTGTACCATGGCCGAAATACGAAAAGCCACCACTTCCTGAACGTATGTTCTCGCGTTTGCTAAAGTGATTCTAGCTGACGAGGTTGCAGCGGGCGAATATGATACCCCCAAGGACGTCGTAGCTCAAGCTACATACAGACCACCGTCTTTCGTGCAGTCGTTAGATGGGCCCATTCCCCGACCACCTTCTGAAGAAGACTTCCTGTCCATCCTGTACAATCCTCACCGCCAAGCAGGCTTCGACGAATCAGCACCTGTGGAGACGTTTTTGCATCGGGAACTCTCGAATCCTCATGGAACCGCGAAGAAACTCGCACGCTGGAAGTCGTACCAAACTTACAAGCAACACCTGTTGAAGCAATACATTGAGGAAGAATATAAAAACTTGAACGGTCGGCCCCAAAGAGAAGCACGTGCAGAGGCTGCATACCGATGGAGAGCGAAATTGGAGGAGGAGAAGGACGCAGACAGGAAGAGGCGTTGGAAGCATAAGGCTGCTGAAGCTCATGCAGAGAGGAAGGTCAAGAGGAAGGCCAGGAAGGTGTTCCAGATGAGGAACAGGCTCACAGAGCTTGTGCTCAAGGACGAACCAAACCAAGTTATCCCGAACCGTGCTTAGACGAACTACCTTATATAATACACTTATTGAGCGAACCGATCGACAACCTTAATCGGCTGCACGCTAACATCGAGCTTGCCTCAGTGCGGCAGTGACGTGATATTCACCTTGCCTCTTCCCTTAATGACGGGCCCCCCATCGCCCGAGGCACTCTACCATGCCATTTCTCAAGCCCCCGACTCGGCCAACATATCACAGACGAATCTGGCCGCTGAGGAAGTCGAGGATGAGCAGCTTGACTTACCCACAGATCCACCTGCTTTGATTGTTGACCACAGTGTCAAGCTCATCCACTTCATCCTGGGGTGCTCGGTCCTTTTGCCGTGGAACGGTACGCACTGAAACCACCTCACGTAGTGCCCTTCTCATTCATATATAATAGTCATGATCACAGCTACACCTTTCTTCCTGTCTAGAGTTACTGGTTCACCATTCCAAGCAGCGTTTGGTTCATACCTCTCGACATCATTCACTCTTAGTAACTTTACTTTCCTTGCACACGCCACTGCAACTGCGAAGCAGGTAGGTTTCATGTGGATCCTGCTCCAGTACAGCCTTACGGTTCTTCACAGGTATCACCATCGCGTCAAACCCGCTGGACGATCCTCCTCATTGCCGTTCTCACCCTCCTTCTCACACTGAGCACATATGTCGTGGTCCACCCTTCCCTCTTCTTCACCTTTGTTATCTTGAATGGGGCTATCCAGGCTGCTGCTGGATCATATCTCCAGACTTCAGTGATAGCCGTTGCGTCACTGTTCGGTCCACAAGCCGTACAGGCCATGATGTTTGGTCAAGGCGCAGTTGCTGTTGCTGTGAGCGGAGTCCAAGTTCTCAGCGCCGCGGGATCCGTGTGGGGAGTACCTGCAGACTCTATCTCGACCTGGGTCACTGATGGAAAGGCAGAAGAGCGCTCCGCGTTTATCTTCTTTGGGCTGTCCACTGTATACCTCGTCATGAGTGCTGTAGCTCACCATTCGTTGACCAAATTGCCGGCATACAAGACCATCGCTGCGCCTCTGGAGCAGCACAACGTGAAGGGCGATAGCCTCGCAGATGTTGATGCAAACGCAGACGAAAGGCGAGTCCTGGTCTCAGCCGGAAGAAAGGACTCGGAATCTTGGGACGAACAGAAGGCTAGACTGTTCCGCGTGGCACGAGGAAACGTCATCTATGAAATCGCTGTCTCCTGTGTCTTTATGGTCACTCTGGTGAGTTTCCTGCTGTACTATATAGTCATATCTTCAACATCTGACCCATGGCTTAGTCTGTATTCCCCCCGATCACGACTTCTATACGACCTGTAAATCCTGGCTTCCACCCCTTACTCTTCTCTGCAGTTCATTTCCTAGTATTCAATATTGGCGACTTCCTCGGGCGCTATCTCTGCGCTTTCCCTTCCCTTCTCATCTGGTCAGGAAGGCGGCTTCTAACGTTGTCCCTTTCCCGCACACTATTCATTCCCCTCTTTCTTATGTGCAACATCCAGCGCCTCGATCCCGTACCAGCCCCTATCCATCCTCTCTCGCCCGTTAGCTCCCTTGTTCGTGCAGCGATCACGACCACTTCAATTTCGCTACCTGGACCGATCATCAATTCGGACTTCCTGTTCATGGCTCTGCTATGCTTATTTGGGGTTTCAAATGGTTATGTGTCCTCGTTATGCATGATGTCAGTTGCATCAATAGAGCATAACCCCTTCTTGCGGAACCGCCAGATCACAGCTGGCGCAAAGAAGGCTAGAGAGGACGTTGACGTCAGTGCGACAGTGGCTAGCTTCTGCCTTGTTGGTGGATTGGTTATTGGAAGTGCGGCAAGTTTTGCCGTCCGGGCTGCCGTTTGTGATTGCAACCCGTTTATAGCCTGAGGAGCTTCCCCTTTCTTGCACTGGTAGTAATTAGCTTTCGATTTATGGACATGTAAGATAGTACTCATGTGAACTTCTTGACTTAACTTAGTTGACGCTTTGTAATGACCTCGCAATTCTACTTATTATACGCATCGTAGACATCATTATCATTCGAAACTGAGCATAATTGAGGATGAGGCTACATCAAGCAACAACTTGAACAAAAATTCTACAGTCTAGCCTACAATGAAGACTGAATGATCTCCTGTACAAGGTTGGACAAATGAGATTAATAAATAAAGCAAACCCTACGAAGGCGACACCCTCTAACCAACAGAACATCACAGATCTCTGGTGGATAAAGGGTTCGCCCACAATGCGGGGCGAATAATGTAAAGTGAGGAGAAGACGGAAGCGCGGCGGGCGGTGGGGGTGCCCGAAAGCACAAGATGGTCGATATAGACAAGGGCAAGCCGCTTCCGAAATGGTCGCGGAGAGGTATGGGGGCCGCAGCTGCGGCCATGTGAACATGCTGGAACGACGAGAAGTCCAGTAGATGATCACAACGTGCGACCAGAAAGCCCATTGTAGGATTCGATTTTTGAGACCGTCGTATAGCCTACAAACCCACAACCCTCATCTCCTACCCATCGGCAACGGTACATTTGTAGTGGCTTGATTATTTGTGAATAGAAGAGGGTAAAAAATAAAAGCAAGATCGAAAGCTATTTTGTGTAGATGTGCGACCATCTTTGATAGGGGGAGTTGGAGGGCATGGTCATGACAAAGCGTTATCGATATTAAGATGTCGATGAAAGTGGTGTGTGTGTCTTCGTCGTTCCAGGAGCATGGCTCAGATTGTGAAAAAGGGGCGAAGGTATTGGGAATGGAATGACAAATGCATCTGAAATGGACCACAGACGTCGATTCGGAGTTTTGAGAGCTCTAGAACGGCGAGGAACCATGATGGATTAATGAGTTGAGAGCATTGGTTGCCAAACTCCGTATCCTATCTCTTCGAGGTGATGGAGCTCCACACGATCCCATACGATGGGTATCGAATTCGACTGTCGAATGTCAAAGACGCAAATAGCGAAAGAGAGCGAGAGCCCATGTCAGCATTTATGATTAGAAGATATGAGTTTAATGAAAAACACGTTACCTGAAGATAATGCACACATGCCCTTGCAACGCGTCTCGCCAGAGTCGACAAAGTAATGCGGCCATCACGAGTCTCCAATGGGATCTCATACGTCAGAGATTGATATCCTGCCCACTGTGAAATAGGAACGTCAGTGTCAATGTCAAGCAGTGGGGAAAGAGTGCGATGAAAGAAGGCCAAGAGCACAAAAATTGGTCGAAATGACGCACCCTAACACGTAGCAAAATGCTTCCCCTGTTGTCTGGATGTAGCTCATAGACGGAGTAGGCTTCGTTCCCAGAAAGCCGGACGCGCGATTGAGCCTCGGGCAGGGTGATGCCCGCAGTGAAGGCACCCTTTCGCTTGAACTTGATGTGGGTTCCGTTTGGGCGATAGTAAGGATCGACCGTTTGAGCGGGAGGAACGGAGTAAGAGACACTTGAATGCCTTCGTGGACGAACTCCGGTGCTGATGCTGGGATGCAACATTGGTGGCGCAACTATCGCAGGTGTGGCCATTACTCTATCGTCGTAGTAGTGGGGTTCTCTGTAGTCGTCGTACGCTGAAATAGGATATATATTCCGTTGGGTCGTCATAAGTGATGATAGCTCACCTGAAGCCGCAATGCGATGAGGTACCGTCATAGTGCTGGGTACATAGGCATATCCAGATTGATGGTACTGTGCGAAGGCAAAAGCATGAGAGAGACTTCAAATCGCTGAGAGGGCGCTACTCACAGGGTCACTAGGGATGACCGTAGGTCGCATAGGGTCCGTGTATATTCCTTGGTGGCTGACTGGCGTGCCACCATAGTTGAAGGACCCCCGACGCGAGAGTGAGCGCGCCATGCCGTCATAAGGCGAATGTGAATAGGCTATTGCGGACATGATTGTGGAGGCGATTGTACAAGTGTCTAAGACGTGGAAGGGGGAGAAAGGCAGAGTTGATAGACCTTTTTATAGGAGGGGTTCGAGGTGTGGCCTTGGTGTGGGCATCGCCATTCGGAATTATGCTCGAGTTTCGAGTTCGCCTCGAGGACAAGACCCAACACCACGGACCTACCCCGTCCGACCGGCAGTCCATTCTCTAATAAGCGCCGATATTGATATTATTACTCGAGGGTGTCATCGTTTTCCCTGATTGGAGATACATCGAGCTTCAAATCTGGGGCCCCCACGTCGGGTCGACGAGACCTTCTTGAGTTCAATTAGCTGGATCGTGAATGCTAATTGAAGTAGCTTACGCTTCCCTGGACGTCTTGTCCAAAATACAAATGGTGAAGATAATGAGTTTAGGCGAAAAGAGCGAGGTCCAGGGTCCGGAGATGAAAGCAAATCTCGCTCAATAGTAGAGATGGTCCTCGTGCTGGACACGAGCAAATGTCCTGCATGCAAGGTTCAACATTGGTGAATGGAACAGGCAGTGCTTGATGTGATACCAGAATCGTACCCACGCATTCAAACATTGGAGCACTGCCATTGGGTTCACCTCCACTTAGTTCCTTTCTGCGATAGCCTTGCGTAATGTGCATGACCTTTAGCTTGGAGGTTAGCGCTGATCGTGATGACCTCAATTCCTTCCAAGTCGGAGCTAGGTACGCATGCGAAGTACAGTACGAATCACTTCGAATGCGAACTCGAGAAAGAGGCTGACAAAAGGTGTGCAATGTTCCCAGCTGCAGTTCTCGGGAAAACCCTTGGCTTGACAACTTCCAGGGCAAGATGGCTCCCAATCAAGTCTTCCATGTACGGAAGTTCGTTACCAATGATACACGGGCCGAAAACTTGAAAAGCCTCTGAAATCGGTTCAGGGATTCCTCGACGTTATCTCTCTGAGCCATGGTATCTATCGCAAGCTTCAGCGGAGACCTGGTCACGCCTACGGACTCCAACTACTCTCAGGCCATTTCCAGATGGGCAAAGAACGCGGAACGTAAAGCTGCGGTCGTTGCGTTCGTGAAGAATGAACAGGACGTAGCTTTAGCACTTAAGTATGCAAAGGCAAACGGTCTTCCCGTAGCCGTCCGCGGAGGGGGGCATAGTGCCGCAGGTGCTTCTTCAATCGAAGGAGGTCTTGTGGTTGATCTCTCTCGTCATCTCTCTGGTACCCGCGTCGATCCAGAGAGTCGACTTGCTTACATCGGTGGGGGCGCAACCTGGGAGTCGGTCGATAAAGCTGCGATCGAGCACGATCTCGCGACCGTTGGTGGAACAGTTAATCATGTGAGTCATCAATCTCTTGGACACGGAAGGTGACCTGATAAGAGGATGGATTACAGACTGGCGTGGGCGGGTAAGGTCCCTCTTTCTGGGTGCATTGAAGATAACTGACATGTCTCGAGATTGATTTTGGGAGGTGGATATGGCTTTTTAACTGGTGCACATGGCATGGTCATTGACAACTTAGTCGAAGTAGATCCGTTCACCATCATCACCCTGACCATGCCCTGACTACTGTCATTACACCCTCAGGCGACGATCGTCACTGCGAATGGTTCTGTTTTGAAAGCCAGCGAGACAGAAAATCCAGATCTCTTTTTCGGCATCCGGGGTGGTGGTGGCAACTTCGGTGTCGTCACCGAATTTGTTCTTAAGTTGTACCCCCAGCGGCGAACAGTCTACGCAGGCATGCTGATTTACAAAGCGTCCGACTTGAAGCGCATCATCGATGTTACCACTACGTGGTATCCGAACGCTGGTGAAAAGGAAACGGTTTTCCACTTCACAACTGTTGGTCCCGATGGAAACGTAAGCACGAAGCCACCAATGCCTGCTCAAGCTTAAGATTGACTGGGATGACTTCCTATTGAACACAGCCCATTGTCGCTCTACTTGTGTTTTACAATGGCAGCGAAGCGGAGGGCAGGGAAAATTTCAAAGCTTTCCTGGAGATCGGTATGTGCTATGTGAAAGATACCATTTTCGCAACTGTATGCTGCTCTCCATAGGCCCCCTCGCGGATACTGCGAAAGAAATACCCTACGAGGCCCTGAATACTCTTCAGGTACTGTAGCCACCTTTCACGAGGGCGATACTGATCGCTGCCTATGAAAGAATAAACTTGTTCTTCCAGGAGCTAGCATTTATATGACTGGCATAGCTCAGGCTACGCCGGACTATGACAGCATCCTGGCAGCGCATGCAAAGGTCATCGACATTTGCAAGAACCCTGGCTTTGGCGGAGCTGTCCTCTACGAATACTTCCCCTTGTCCAAAGTCGTTGCCGTGCCGAATGGAACGATGGCATTCCGTCGTTTCCCAACTTCGAACATACTGGTCCTCGTCAATTGGGACAATCATGAGGAGGGAAAGTCTGAGATCGCGCGTGCTGGCGCACACGCATTAATCGATATCTTACGTGGAGGTCTGACGCATCTTCCCCGTGAACAGACAAGAGGTTACACCAACTATGGTGCGTGTCCGGCGATACCTGCTCTCGCACAAGTTAGATCTAAGGATGTTTCTAGATTTCGATGGTGCAGAAAAACCTGACAGAGCGCGCGACGCGTTCGGGGATGTCTACCCTAAATTGCAAGAGATAAAAAAGAAGTACGACCCAGAAAATGTGTTCAACAAGTGGTTCCCCATCACGCCAGCTGCGTGACACGCATGACCCCGATCCCTCTCTGGCGTCGGTCTTACCAATGTGCATATCTTGATTTTGTACGATTATGGTTTTTGGATCAAAATCAATTTTTAACTTCGAACTGTCATTGCTTTTCTGCCACCGGGGTCGCCGATATGTTCCTCCGAGACCAGAATTAGAAGCCACAGATGGTCCTTGGTCCATGATTGTACCTATTCTTGCATCCAGAGTTCTGCCCCTCTTCCTCCTTTCTGGTAATCCCGTGATAGGTGGCGACCAAACTACCCAGGAACATGGGTAAGTCTTTCTTCCTTCAGACGAAAAACACGAGGTATGCTCTTACTCTTCCTCAACTATCAGACCCGCAACCCCTTGATAATCATCTTCCAACATGATCGGAACTCGAGCCATTGATCTGCCCCAGGATATAACCCAGGACACGACATAGATAACCCTTTCTTGTCTTCAAAGTACGACTACTCCACCCCAATCCAGGGAATGTGTCAAATACTGGGCAGTGGCGGTCATTGGCATTCCATGACCACCACACGTTGTATGAGGGTTCTACTCCCTGGGCTTGCCTCGCGCTTGACAAGACAAAGGCCTCTTTATTTCCTACTTCTAAACCCTACGATGCCGTTTGGTCCCTCAACCACGAAGGAACGCGCAGTTGCCAATTAGACAGCTCGCAGATGAGTATCAGGGTTAGTATGTCCGTTTTTGAATCCCTTCCTACGTACAGCATGTCATGTTTTCACAATAGGTTTTGGCTGCCTGTACAATGGCCTTGAAAT
This sequence comes from Pluteus cervinus, assembly GCA_004369065.1. Lineage (NCBI taxonomy): Eukaryota > Fungi > Basidiomycota > Agaricomycetes > Agaricales > Pluteaceae > Pluteus > Pluteus cervinus. Next base: position 58,425 of record ML208279.1, on the reverse strand, counting down.
TATATCTCAAGGTCCATCAACACCGTTCATGAGGCTCTCGCCTGCCCATCCGTCCGATGATCCTCCTTGAATGTGATCTCACTTGTTCTAGCTGAATGACGTAGTCAGGTCTTCCTGGTCCACGAGAGTCCGCCTGGTCACTCGATAGCACTTGGCCGCCGTTTAAAGTTCGCCATGATCCAGACGTATATGGTCAGCTGAACTGTCTGACGGCGCCGGCTCAGCCACAGGGATCAACTGCCAGTGATCTGTCCATGTTCGCAAACTTTCGGAATACGCCAGATAACACGTTGGACCTGTTGGACAGCATGCCCATTCTTAATAAATACTGACTCTAGTAGGCTTCACGCTGTCAAGTCAAGTCATCACGCGGATATGCGATACGTACCAATATATCAAGGAGATAAGCGCAACATACAGCATGCTAGCTCGTCGATGAACAAACCGGGCTGCTTTTGCTCTTCAGCGAGGCATTTCTCATCTCAATAAAGTACAACCAAGCCTATTGCTGTTCAGTTCATCAGCCCTCTATGGGTCGTGAGCTTGATTGAAGCGTGCTAACGCAACCCGCCCCTATCCGCGTTCATTTAGAACGTTGATTGGCGCGTCGACGCGACTCGTCACAAAATGCTGATCCATTGTCACACAACAACAAACGTGAAAACCGTGCCGTTGAGCGGTCGTGGTATCCACCGCACTTATCTTGTATCAGCGGACTCCCTCAAACATGCCGCTAAGGCACGAGTCCTCACTTGTAGCAGATTCTACGATGTCTCGCTCGCCTTCACCTGCTGAAACACCGGCTACAAAGCGCACAATTATCACGTACGGCCGTCGACGAGACCAAGCAAACGACCCCGACTCGTCGGTCGTATCTTCTACATGGAGCTCGAGTTCTCGAAGTAGTACATACAAGACAGGTCCTCATAATGTCGATGAAGAAATACCGCCAAGTTCTGATGCGTCGCGTTGGCATTCCGACAACGACTTAAAGGATGACGACGAGGCTGAGGGTTCAGACGATGACGAGAAAGCGCCTCCCAAATTTGTGTTTGGTTGGAAGAAAAAGTTGCAAGAGATGGATGATACGGAGGACTTTGAGGGATTCATTCCAGAAAATCCAGTGGGGGGAAGTGAGCTAAGGGAGGGACTGCCACAAGCGGTGATCGAACGCTCTTTGTCTCCTCAAAGACCCGAAGTTCCAGGCACTCTTACTGCACCAACCTCACCTAATAATCCCAGTCCTAGGTTAATTCCCAAAAGTATCTTTGACGACTCCCTCTCAAGCTTGACTGCTTCTTCGATACCGCGAGACGCGCTCAGCAGCCCTGGTTCGTCCCCAGCCGGTTCTCCAGTCGTCAAGAGTTCAGGACGCGTCAAGCGACGCGGTGTAGTGCGCGACTCCGATTCCGAGTCTGACGCGATCGAAGAAAAAATTATAGCTTCCAATTCGCCGGTCCATTCACATCCCATAACCACACCCATACATTCGTCCCAAACACCACCGACGTCTGACGATGAAATGCCTGCGCAGATATCAAAGACATTATCTAAAGGCAAGGGAAAAGCGTCACGACGGAGTGTCCAACCACTCGAATTCCACGAAGGAGCTAGTCCATCTGCCGGTCAACTGAAATCGAGCTCGAAAGGGAAACGCAGGAAAGATGGTCGCGTCAAAGTATGTTCAAAAATTGCCTGCAGATTACGTAGAGTGTGGTGCTGAGCACCAAACTATAGCCACCGACCAAAAAAGAGCTCGAAGAAACCGCAAAGGATCGCGTCCGTATTGCAGCGGAGCAGCAGATATCCATACCCAAGGCTCAACGGAAGAGCTTGACCATGGCTTCGTTCTTCGCTTCCCTGGCGTAAGTCTAAGTTTCGTATAGGTCTTGTCCCGATACTTACTAGTATGCCAGAGAAGAGAAGGCCCCCAAGGAAGATCTATCTTCAGATCCCATTGCCCAGTTCTCGTCCCCTGCTCAAGACCGCACATTGCCAACGACGATGGCTAACCTACATGGTCACCTTCCACAGCCTCGTCGTCCGGTTGCGATCGCAGAGGACGTTTTCGGGCAACCTTCTTCACTCCTGGCATCGACTTCTGACCAAGGGAAATCCCTTTCTGAAATCCAGCCACGGCAGAACTCAGATGGTGAATTACCTGTGGTTAGCGAAGTCGTCCGCGACGACGATGAACAAGCGAAGGAAGTCAAACGCAAAGGGCTGCTCGAGTTGAAACAACGCGCTTTGGCTATGCAAGGCACGATGGCCGCCCACGAACCTGAGATGGACGACGACGACGACGATTTGGAGATAGTTGACGAGCAAAAGGGTCCAGTACAGCTTGTCAAGGACATGGACAAGGAACGCCGGTCGGGCAAGCAAAAACGCGTTTCTGATATTCGAAAGCAGCAGCTCAACCTCGGTGGTGTTGAAGTTAACCAGCAGAAAGCCAAGAGAGATGCGACTCGACGAGGACCAGAGGAACTCACTTCTCTTCTGAGGGGCAGTCCGCGCGTCACGAAGAGGGCCGATAAGAGGCATTTGACTCAGGCAGAACTGAACAAGGCGCTTATCAAGAAGGTGTCAGAGGAGAGCAAGGATGCGACGAAGAAGAAAGAGGATGAATGGGTGCGGAGGGGCGGGCGACTTGCGACTACAATCACTGAAGGAGACTCTGGCGCTGCTATTGAGGCCCTGAAGGTCTACGCGGAGAAGGGCATGAAAGCTACGAAGGCTCGTGATGGAGGTTCAATAAGAGAGGATGACCAAGAAGATGGTGATGACGAGGACGGCAGTGACGATGATTGGAGACCAGAGATGAGAGGTTCCGCAAGCCCTGTGGGGAGTGATGACGAGGAGGGCAGTGACAAAGAGAATGCGGAGCAGACTAAACACAGCCAAGAAGAGGAGGACGTAACAATGGTTGGTCAGGAGGAGTCTGCGCTGCTAGATGATCCAGCGGAGGAAGATGAAAATATTCCTGGTGCCGTCCCGGTTCGACAACATCGTCGTACACAGATAGTTCAGTCAGATTCTGAACCGGAGAATGACGAAAACGCACCTCCGCCTCCGTCGACGGCTTCTTTTTCGTTTGGTGACCCGGGGTTGCTCAGTTCGAGTAGCTCGTCAGCCCAACAGGATTTCGACGAGTTTTTGATGCCACCGCCCGGGCAATTAGGACAGAGGAGGCATCGGCCTTCGATTTCGTCTATTGATATGGACGAACAAACTGATGGTGACAACGAGGAAGGCGAGGACAAAGAAAACCAAGCTGTTCCCACTTGTCGTCCAGACGTTGGAAGTAGTTTAGGTCCTCTTCTAGATCCATTCTTCGGTGGTGGCGCACAGAGAGATTCGACCCCTCCACCGGCCCAACAACGAGATCCAGATGCTTCCGATGACGATCCGTTCTCCTCGCCAGTGGGACCTGCTGTCCTCACTCCCTTCACTGCAAAACTTAAGCAATTCTCTCCCCGGTCAGCGCGACATCTAAGTCCTACATTGAAGCCGCTCTTCGGAGGCTCCGCTAAGGGAAAGGAGCCAGCCTTCTCGCAGTTCTCTGACGACGAAGGCGAGTTCGCTCCTGCACCTCTTCAAGGCGGGTTTTCGCAATTGTTCGAAGCGGGCACAGCAAGACAGCATACACCCAAATCTAGAGCTCCGGTCAGTCCCTTTTTTCTCCTGAATACGAGCCGAAAGTTGAGGTCAATTCCCCGAATGATAGTTTGCGAACCTCAAGGCTGGAGACGGGCTTGACCTTACACAGGATGTAGACCAACGGACGATTGTACATATTGATGATAAGTTGAGGAGGAAGGCAGACAGTATCTTTGAAAAGGAGCAGGCTTATGTGCTGGAAATTGCAAATCACAAGCCAGCCCAAAACGATCAGCCAACCTATGTCAATGACCTTGGGTACGACCTGCCCCTGCCCCTATCCCTATCCCTAACCTGGACCGAATACTGACGTAAATCGTCTAGATTTTTGACACAAACTCGACCAGATGTTTCGAGCCCGGAAATATACCGTCCAGCACCACCCTCACAAGCCCTCTCTACCCAGGCAAACGGAATTGGCCCCTCACCCGCGGCACAACGCCACCCCCTAGGAACACTCTCCTTTTCTCAGAAATCCGATTTTGAAGAGTCGCCCGATGGTCGACCACTTCGTCGACTTAGACGTGCAGGATCCCCGACTCATCCAGCGAATGCTCGTCATGGATATAGGTCCTCGCCTTCCGTTAGCCCTAGTGCGCGGAAGGCTAAGCTTTTGAATGCGCTTGATGTCCTTGGGAATTCGAAGTCAAAGAAAGGGGATAAACCAGCGCGAAAGTTGGATAGATCTGAGTTTGTTGAAGCTGAAGCCCAAGAATCTGACGATGACAATAAGTTCGGGTTTGGACCTCTCCGAAAGCATAATGACGAAGAGGAGGAAGACGGTGAAGACCTTGATAAGACCTTGGAGGCTCTTGTGGATGACAAGGAGATGGACGAAGAGACCCTGGCGAAGCAGCGAGTTATTGAGAAATTCAAGTAGGTGGTTCAGATACCTTTCCGTCAACTCTGTTAATCACTATCGTAGGGAGCAAGAGGAACAGGCCGACCAAGAAAATGAGAAGTTGCACAAAGCTGCGATTCATGGTGACTTGAGGAAGAAGAGACGTAACCACGGCCTAGGACTCAGTGATAGCGGCGAAGATAGTGAAGAGGACGAGAAAAATAAGAAGATTCGAAAAGGAATGCACAAGAAGCAAAAGATCGACAGGAACGATATCAAAGCCTTGGGTGAGTCCTGGTCTCGAGACAGCATTCGAGTTCATTCTTCCTAATCGACCTCCAGGCGAAAACGAGAAAACTCGAGCCTTTTTCCAGACTTATGCTGGTGACCTTATGGATGATAACAAAGGCCTAGAATTCCTTCAACAAACCCAAGATGTCGACATGGCTGATAACGACAATACCCAGTCGAGTGCTGGAAACGATCCCGATGACGAGGAAAACGACGAGGATGACAAGCCACGATATGTTTCACGAGATGAAGTTATTCGACGGGTGCGAGAAGCCGCACAAACCAAGCCAGACGATGTGAGTCTTCATCACCTCGATTGTCACAGTGTTTCATCCTAATCACGTTCTTTCCAGTTGGAGGAGCCAATGGACCCCAGAGATGTCTCTTGGATTGATGAGCAGATGTCCGAAGACGAAGGCACCCAGCATCCACTCATCAGGGAAGCAAAAATCGGTCGCAGAAAGGCGCGTCCAGCCGGCGCTACAGGTCTTACTGGAGCGCGAACGATTGACCTAGATGGTCCTGTTGAAGTGGTTCGTGATCTAGTTTCCATCAACCTCCCCTCTTCTTCCACTTCTCTTCTCGAGACATATACAATGGTTATCACCGCCGCTTATCTGGCCTTCTCATCTCTTCTTCCCTCTCTTGACTTTCCTGCTTCTTTTCACGAAATGCTAACTGGTTCTCTAGATTCCAAAAACTTCTCATGTCGAGGAGCGCGAGCGCCTTCGAATGCAGAGCTGGGCGAAAACGGAAGCCAGGTCGCGAACGGCGGGGACCACCGGACGCGCTGTCGGTGGTGCCGCTGTCACTGGGCACAGTTCACGTGCAAGAGCCAAGGAAGGTGGAGGTTCGCTGCGTTCCGGGCAGGCCGCTCCAAGCGGCTCCTCAAGCACGTCCAGAGGGGAGAACAAGTCGCGCAAGCCGCTGAAGTCGATGCCCAGTATGCTGGCCAGCGTCGCAGATCGAAGTGCCAGATTTGGTTAAGCCGAGCCTGACGCTCGTGCGAATATAAAAGTAGCCGAGCTATCGACGCCTATACCTTTTTTGTTTATTTTCAACGGTTCCTTTCTTGGCTGAATGGTACGACTCGTTTTTCCGATTTTTTTGGATTTCAATTTCTCGAGTGCGATCCCAACTATACTACCCACTCTCCTAGTTATGTAGCGACTTTTGTAGTGTACAAGGATATCTAAAATATAATGTCAACCCAAACTTGGAAGAAACGAAACCACTGCCCAAATGAAGAAAAGATATGGAAACAAATGTAAAGCTGTGGAAGCAAGAATGAACTTGAACATATCCCGAACCAAGGCAAATAATAGTGAGGAAGTTACAATTATCCAAAACTCTTGTATAAAAAGACTTTGAGTGGGGTATTGAAGCTAGAAAAACAAGGGCGAACACCCAGTAACCAAGATAAAGGGAACGTGCAGGACTGCAGGCGACTGTGCAGGGGGCGAACTAGTGGTGGTGCTTCCCAGCGAACGCCCTCCCAAATCGCATCCATGAGACTTTCGTTGGTCGCGAAATAGGTGTGGGGTTCGAGCAGGTGAAAGACCTTCCCGGTCTTCTTGCTTGGGACGAACTACGTCGCCTTCTGTTGTTATTTTGGATCTGGGAAAAATGGAGAGAATCGTGATAAGCACTTGAAGATCATTGGACGTGGGGAAAGGACAAGATTAGATGGAGTGAAGAAGGCTGTATATACCTTATGCCGGAGGAGGATAAGTTTAGCCATATTGGCTGGGGGTCCACTTTCGCGAAAGGGATTTCCTGCGGAAAGGTGGTCAGGACGCCAATGTCGCGAGATGTTGGTAGAATGAGAGCACTCACGGGAAGCGACCAAGGCAAGTCCTCTCTCATGCGAGTCCAAGGAATCGTCAATGGCCATGATTGATAACCATAGCGCGGGCATGAAGAAGTAAACGAAAACAAGGGCGGCGATGGAGCTGAGGGTCATTAGGGCGAACATTTTGGAGGCTGAGGCCGGTCAAGAGCACGGAGGCCCTGGAGATGCGCGACGTGCCGCAGTGATGGGCGGTGGGGAGGGAGGTGCTTGATGATTGGGAGTCTTTTCAATACTTTTACTCTGGGGATGCTGACTTCTATTCTCTTACGTAAAATTGCCTCGTGACGGCGTAACGATCGCGTTGGGCGGCTTGATCGGGAATATCCGAGCCCGAAATTCCAACGAAACTCTGTTCCAACGCGTCACCGCCTCTTCCGACTTTTGCGAACGCGAACTCGAACGTTGGGCACGGCAGTGTCTCCAGAGTTTTTCCCTGGTTGCAGGGTATGTCTGGTATCTTGTCTACAGCAACAGTTGCTTCTGTTGGCTTGACCTGCAAAGCTTTTTTGAATCTTGGCTATTGCGGCTCCGTAACCGTCAATGGCCTGACTAATCTTGTGAGAGCCTTGGAAAGCGAATCTCGCAATCGGGGTCAAGGAGTCGTGACTGGTACGCATTTTTCCGACCCCATGACCGTCTCTACTTTGTCCTGAAAATTGGGGCAGTTTCAAACCACATATCAACGTCGGTGGATGATCCCACCTCCTATCTAAAGTGGCAATTCTGACGCAATTCCTTATCTCTCTAGCCTTGATGACCCAGTAACATGGGGCGTGTTACCAAAACGATACTACTTCAGCTCTCGAACGACTCGTTGGGCTCTCGGTGCCTCGGATATAATTTTCACTAATCCGTAAGAACAATGACTTGCATCCTGGCCTCTGACCAATCCTCGTCCCTTTTTCGGGCAGGTAGTCTCTTTTCGACCTTTTTTACCCTTGGTCAAACATTGGAGACCTTTCGGGGAAAAGGAATTTACCAACCAGCTGTTGATACGGCAATCAATAAACTCAACAGAGGGGGTTGGGTAAGTTTTTGAATTCGTCAAGAACAAACCTGATGGGGCATTGACAGGTGCACCTATACGGTGAAGGCAAAGTCAATCAGCCCCTTGAGTATCCTCGGAACCAGTCATCGGTATTTCCTCACTCCCGATGCTTGCCACGATTCAAATGGGGCGTGTGAGTGCACTGTTCTCCCTCATGACTTTTGAGCGTAACTAAATGGCGACCCCTATGACGGCTCTCTAGCGGCCGAATGCTCATAGAACCCAAAGCTCTGCCAGTTGTAATACCCATGTGGTTGTCTGGTTTTGACCAGTTGATGCCGGAGGGCCGCCCATTTCCAAATAAATACCTACCTCGACCTGGCGCGCATTTGAGCGTTACCTTTGGAGAGCCGGTTGCCTCGGAACTGATACAAGGTGTTCTGGAAAACACACGGCACCCGATAAATATTGAACCTGATAACAAACATGCAATGGGATGGGTCGGAAAACAAGATAGCAATGCAAGAAACAATGACGAGCAACAACTAATATCCGTTAGAACAAAGGTGACTGCGCTGGTCCATGATGCCGTGGAAGCGCTGGGAAGGACGGTGGCTGGTGATTCATTAGGTTCGAATAGATAACTTTTCGGTGTGGTTGTAATCGAAATATACCCCTGATCAGCTGGTTCTAGTGTTCTGCTACAGCTTCGGGGGAGGCGAGAGCCTGGAAGACGGATTGACATTGGGACAGTGTCTTGATTTCTGCCTGTCCGGTGTAGTACCATGCAGTTAATGCCTTTGAGAAGTAACATGATTAGGTTGGATTCGATGGAATGGATAAAGTTACATACGATCATGAAATAGAAGGCTACCATTGCAAATCCTTCAGCCCAATTGGTCTTCGAATCAGCTGTCACATAGTTCACCAAGAACGTTGCCCCCAATAGGCAAGCAACTTCAAAGAAATCTACCCGAGAGAACGTCACGACGACCCTTGTTGTTGTGCAAGTTATGGATACATACCAAAGAGTAAGGTGAGGGGTTTGTTCGACCACCAACCGAGCAAAACCAGGGCAGGCATCCAGAAAAGAGTGAACTGAATGCTCAAATCGATTGCGCGTGCTCTGGCGACCGTAGAGATGGGTAGTGGCTTGTTAGTGACCCACTTCCACAAAGCTCCGATGAAGATTAAACCAGCAACGAAGCCATCGGCGGCGAATGAAACGAAGGGTAACAAGACCAACCCGAACCACCTTAAAATAACACCGAAACTGTTGAGAAACGCAGATAAAATAACAACAGATGGTCACCTACTCCTCCGATATGCTATCTTCCTCCCTCACGAATTCGACCGTCTCAACTAGCTATGAAGAGAAAGGAATCAGCGTGTGCAGGGGAAGCAGATAAGTCCAGCATACGAATTCAGCGGTAGTCGCCAGAATGCCAATGGTGAAGATCAAAACGACTATGCAGACATATTGATTAACCTCAGGCTCTGCTGAAGCAAGTTTCTTTTCGTGTTCGATAAGTTCCTGGGGTGCAAGAGGGTGCAATGCAAGGATATTATCTTCGCCAGGAGGGTTGTGGAGGTAGATTCTCGAAGCGACATATCTATTGGATGGCATGAATATTGACAGAGGTGGGGTGAAAGGGACCTACACGGCGAGGAGCATAATGGCTATGCCCCTACTCATTCCTAAGAAAACAGCTTTTGAGGCATCGCTTACAGGAATAAGAGCTGCTGCTTCCTCCCTTCGAGCGACAATTGGCTCAGCTGTTACAGGTATACTATCTATACCCGCGAAAAATGCGGCAGGTAGCAAGAGGGATAGTACACTGAAAGAGGCGATTCCTGTTCAGTTCCGGGGTAGGCTAAAGGAGAGGCTTACCCTATGGTTAATAGTGTGTGGTTAAGCTGCGTAAGGTGTGGGTGAAGCTCTTGCGTCAACTGCCGGGCACCACCAGCCATGAAAGCTACTCCGGGAACGAGGAGAAGGTGCAAAATGACAACGCCTAAGGAGTGGGTTTGTTAGGTTGCCTCATGGCACTTGGTTTTGTCTTCAATACCCACCAAGGACTGTAGATTGTAAGAGCTTGAGCCTTTCGATCGTGTCAACCTGCCTGCGATCCCCCGAGAAAACGAGGCGTCACTTACTCGCACTTGATCAGAAGAATGATGGCAAGAGCAGCTTCGACTGCGCTAACGAGAATAGCTCAAGACTGTTTGGACTGGGAGACGCGTGTCGAACTCACTTGTTGAGGGTCACCGTTATTAAGTCACCTAGGTCCTTTCCGCAATAGAGAGCCATCTGCTCGCCACCAAAATCGCAGACATGTTCCAGCGGTACAACCGCCAGGAAACAAACTTACATTCCATATTCGTGAATAAAGGCATTTTGGGAATATTCAAAGGAGACGACATACACAAGAATACCACTTGTGAGTTCCATTTCAGGTAGTGTCCGACCCAGGCTACCGGAATGAAAACAATGAAGGACATCAACCCTGGTGGCAACGAAGAACTGTGAATACTGAGGAACGTAATAATGCACATGATAACATACAGGACGATGTCATGAACGCTTTGAAACTGGGCAGCACCCCGATATTCTTCTTCCCTTTCCTTGTAAACCGGTCCCATCCTCCCGTCAACAGCGTATCGAGTTCAGCATCTCTCCTCGAAGGGTCGATTGTTGCCTCTGAACCGCGCTCTTCATCGCCTCGACGTTTGCGGGTACTGACAGTGCTGGTCGAAGGTTTCTGTGCATGGCCTGAATGTGTCGACATAATCACTAAACCTGAGTGATGAAGTCCTCGTCGAGGTTTTACCCAGCCAGAAGAGAAGAGAAAGAGGTGGTGGTGGTGAAGGGACAAAGAGGACGCCAAGCAATGAAAAGTGAAAGGGATACGACCGAGACGGCCAGGGTGATGTCGCCTATTGGCAGTGGTGACTGCACCTCGCATATTGAGCAAACGCCCAAAAACGTGTGGACTTTCTCCGGTGTCAAGCTCCATGATTAGAACAATGAAACGATGGCAATACGATTCTTCATTGGTCCGCTAGAGTCACCGCACCGATGGAATTCAGGGAGCACGCCCAGCCTTCCTGGTCATCGTGATGCAATGGCGACTTGGCATGGTGGAATCAATTGTACTTGGCCTCACCAAAAGCCAGGTATATGCTGAACTTTATAAGTGTGCAGAACATTGTCGCTGGATATCAACCCAGCCGAGAGATTCAATTACCTGGTTCATCGACCAAGGCTAGACCCATAATTGCCTTGGAAGCGCTAGATGGCCAACCACCCCAAGAAGGCAACAAAATTAAGCATGTGTCAAAGGGCAAATCGGAAGGATTATGGTTGAGGTTCACCTCGTGTCAAGAGAGACGGCTTGGCAATGTGGACTTGGAGGCTGCTGTCGATGCCCGTCGAGCCAGGGATAGACTCGGATGATGCCGTGTTTGTTTCAGTGTTGGCGCTTCTCCGGCATTGGATTGTGATCAGTTGGTTGAAGTACAGTAGCAAATCCAATAAGAATCGACGATTGATTCGCTGCTGTGACTAGGCTTGTACATGTACTCTATGATGATATAGGTTACGTCTAAACCCCATTTCAAGCGTTACATAGGGATAAATACTTCATACCACGGGGCATTGTCTGTTATTCGAGGAGTCCATGCAGTCTGCTTGCCTCTCAAAGTCCATTTGACCAACATGGCCCGCTCGACACACGAAGCACCCAGCCACAAGTGGAAATGCAGGCAGCTCACCCTGCGTTCCCTGGACCGGCTCCTTTACGACGTTTTTGCGTCCCGGTAAGCTTTCCAGGCGGCCTGGAGGAGAAGCACAAATGCTTGTCCTTCTGGACTATACTCACCCGGAGAGATCGGTTCGTGGAAGGTCTCTGGGTCTGTAGTCCCCTTGAGGGTCCCATCTTGACCAATACTGGCCTTTACAACACCCAGCGCTTTATTCGCATGCGAGACGAGGTGATCGTTGTGTGTAAAGACCGCCATGCGATACGTGACGGACGCAATTAGAGCTGTAGAGGCTGTGTCCGCGAAAGATGTCGGATCATCGATGACGTTCAAGAGAGTTCCATTTGGTTTCTGCGATATGAGTTTAGCCTTGTGAGGGTCAGGATAAATAGTCAATACCTGATGTGCCCAAGAAGCTTCCAGAATTTCATTGATCCAGTCAACAAGATCCAACTGATGCTGTTGGAATAGGTTGGCCTGTGTAGTTCGATTCAGCGTCTCGAGCGTACGCAGCATCCCCGCAGCAGCCCAGCCGTTCCCTGAGTAAAAGCCACAAATGAGCTTATCATCTAAGCGAACTTCTAAATCTCGTACCTGTAGCCCAGTGCGTAGAATCTTCCCAACTTCCCTGTGCGACGTGCCGCCACAATCCGCCATTATCACGCAAGCCCTCACGATAGAGACGACATTGGTCATATGCTATCTGTAGCAGATTTTTTTCACCCCCGCCGCCTTGCAGCGAACCGAAGTATGCGATGAAAGGTGGAACCATGTAAACAAAATCCGACCTGTAGGAATTCTGGTAAGCGATTACTGTAACGCGTCGAAGTGGTGATAGATCCGAACCAGAGTTGCGCTTGGTCCGTACGATGAGAAATAGCACCTTCAGGGGTTCTCGGGGCGTGGTTGAGGAGATAGTCTAGCTGTTCACCGGCAGCGTCAGCATACATCGTGTTAGAGAGGTCTGTGCGAGTCCAATTTGCGAGGAGTACGGCAACACCAATACCTGAAGTGCATATAAGCGGGGAACTCGTCAGATCAAGGCACCGTAAACGCACTTGCGGGATCTCCGGCTGAACCGTCATTGGCGATTAATGCGAGACTGCCTTGGGGCTTTTTGGAAACAACGCTGTTCGTATGCGTTACTTTGATTCCAACGTGGGAAGGCGGGCATACCTCTGTGCTATGTTCAGGACGTCCGACGCACTATAGTTCGTGGGCAATGTACTGGGAGGGGGAAACGCGAAATCGTTGAAGACAGATAATCTCGGCCAAGAGTACTCCGTCAAGGCTTCTGCAGCAGTGCCCATCTCCCAACTGCGATGTAATGTAAGAAAAATCGCAAAAGGAAAAATCGTGTTCGTACCTTTTCAGAGGACCCCCCATGAGACGACCACGTACATTGGAGAGCTGATTGCTGGTGAAGCCTTGTAGAAGAGCAGTATATGCGGCGGCTAGGGCCTGTAGGCCACAGTGTTTGACCATGAGTAAGATGTTCAGGTGAAACCCTCCTAATATTTATATCATGCGGCTTTGAGGCATGACCTCCATGATGATTGTAAGGCCATCACTTGGCGAGTGTCCGAAAATATCCAGTCAGCTCAAGCCTAAGCCAAGAAAGGCTCGGTGCGTGTAGCGAGGTGTTGGTGAACTGGATGGGGATCGCGGCCGGAGTAGTCAAACGCGGAAAGTTCGGGATAACACACCCGGCATCGAGATTCCAGCTGTAAATTGTTGCGCATACATTGGACCCACTCACCTGCAAATGATGACAGAATTTAGATGACAGGATTCGAGGAACATGCACACTGGTACTCGTTTGCGGAAGGGCCAGAAATTGCCCCCCAGAGGAAACTATCCCAGCAAGGAAGGGTTGATATGCAGCAAACGTGTCGAGATTGGCTGACGGAATCATCATAACTCGGATGTCCCTTTGATGCGCAGGACATCCTCTTTGGACATGACTTCGATGTGCCATCACTTGCTGTCTGGGTCTCTCAAAACACGCGGCCAGCTGCAGTGGACCTGGCCTCCTTCGGAGGTGCTCTATATGTAGATCCATTGACAACACGGACGTAGGTCTGCCATATTTTGCACAAATTGAGCCCAAATATTTCGAGAAACATGACTGGCCCGCAAAGATAGAGGTTTTAGTCGAGACTTGGGCGCTTGAGATGGAGATTGAGATTGGCTTTGCATTGGAAATTGGCTAGCGCTGTCGTGACTCGTTCGGTCACCCTCACGATGTCACGTTCGCTATCACGGAAGCCATTGCAAAACAGATCCAAACAAAGTTCGAGCCACTTCGTGCACTGCGACCGTGACCACGGTTGGGCCCTTGTCTTCACTCTCCTCAAAACCCGGCGTTCTTCCAAATGGATGTCGTGTCTGCAGTTAGAGGCTATCTTGAGAACTGGAAAGCTGGGGGCGAGGCGGAATGGTCAGTCCTTTTCACATCTTCAAGTTGCCACATCGCTTGACTCGGGGTGCAATGCAACAGTCGCAACATGCTTGTTCCCCCGCATTGCAACTTGTCAGATTCGAGCTGCGTAGACGTGTTGGTGACGGCTTATCATACTCTTCTTTCTTCAACCTTCAAAACATGGGGCTTTCCACTCCCTTTCACTGCACGGGAATTTGTCGACTTCGTGAAATCGGTGTTGTCTCGCCTTCCGTCCTCTTCGTCTTCTCCTTCATCTTGGATGAGCTCTCGAGATGTCTCCGTGTTTGGGGAACACCTTGTTGACATGATTTGGGCGTTGGACGTGGAGCTGGAGGAAATCATTGCCGAAGCGAAGCTGGCCATTGGCGACGAACAAGCCAAGAACAATTCAGCCACAACACGCCCCGTCGAGCCCTTCAAACGGACGAAGCAAAACGCGGAAGCAGATAAAGAAACTCTTCAGGTTGTTGCTCGTCAATTGCTGGTATGCGCGTCTTTTCACCTTTTGTTCGTTGCCGAGACAGTTCTTTAGGAATGTGGTGTCCTTAACCCTTCGTATTGTCGGGAGCGACTGGATACATCCATTCTTGCTGGCGTAGGACTTATCGCGGATAAGTTGACGTTGGACAGAAAGGAGATCAGAACGCGAACTGCTCTTTTGTGCGTCATCCTCAACTGCTCAAAGATTCTCGCTTATCCGCATCCAGCTACAAGCAAAACAAGTTCAACCTCTTACGCGAGCAATCTGAGGGGTATAGCAAACTCACCGCCGAACTGACAAGCAGTCTTGGACCTGCACATGCGAGTAGTTCTGGCCGTCCCGCCGAGTCTTGGACAGCCATCGAGGACCGGGCAAAACCTGTTTGGGAAAAAGTTATCAGTCTCATTGGCTACTTTGACCTGGACCCTAACCGGGCCTTGGACGTCATCCTTGATGTGCTCTCCGTTCATCTGGCGACACACTACAGTTTTTTCCTTGCTCTATTGTCCTTTTCGCCCTGGTCTGCATCTTTCCGACGACCCACTCCAGAGAACTCGATGAAGGTTGACATTCCGCCTGGGTCATATACGGGAAAGACGTTCGATGAAGTTTTATCGCTCATCACCCCGTGCCTTCCAGATATGTCGCACTCAAGTAGTGCCCGTGTCTTAGCCCAGGTTCTAGGGTTTAAGATGGCTTACTATCACGTAAGTCTCCGTTCAGCCACCATACTTCCTGTGTTGAGCCAAATTTCAGTCACCAAACGCTACGGAGGTCACCCCCAAAAACCTTTATCTTACTGCGGCCATCTTAATACGCGAAGGCTTTATGTCCCTGGAGGACCTTTATCCTCATGTATGTTTGCTACGTCGTGACGAGACCTTGCTCAATTTTTTGATAGATTCTTCCTGAAGACGGCGAGATGGGTCAGGTACACACAACTTACCTCGGTGATGTGGAGGCGAGGATGTCAGGCGCAAAGGTCAGCCAACTGGCCATGGCCGCCCCTTTGGAATCTTCCAGTTCTTCCTCGGGCCGCCCAAAAGTTGCCGCTCCTCCAGAGCCCAGAAAACAGCCAGAAGCCAAAGAGCCGTCAAATAACCAGAAGATAGGCCTCCTGATAGGCCTCTTATCCGTTGGCGCCCTTAAACCAGCTTTGGCTATTCTGACGAAATTCCCCTGGCTCGTTGATACCAACCCCGAAATCGCGGACTTGATTATTCGGATTCTGAAGGTCTCGATCTCCGGGCTTTACGACTCTGTCACGAACAAAGAGCGCAATCCTAGTTTCACCCAACCTAGAGCGCGTTTCGGAACCACTGGTCTCGTCCCTCCTCCGCCAAAAAAGTCCATCCTCACACTTTGGGCTCCTACGCCGCCCAATACAAGTACAGCCGATTTTGTTTTCTTCTTCCCGGACTGGACAGAACAAATCCCTCTATGTACCTCCTTGGATGATCTCGTAGACGTTCTGGAACCTTTAATGAGGTTCATTGGGTTACATATATCCCGTGATCCCTTGTTCCTAACAAAGTTCCTACGTCTTGGTCGTATGCACCTACAGTCAACAGTAATGAATTTTAAGCGTCGTGAATCATCAAACTCAACTCATGAATTACTCACAGATACCGATCGACGCCGAAACCAAGAAACCCACAGGAGAACCTGATCCCGAGAATCCTGTTCGGATTTTCTGGTTCAACGTTCTTCGAGTGTACCTCCTGCCTGCGTTGCCCCTTATACGGGGAAATGCCGTCTGTACGGTTGAAGTTTGGAACATCATACGACAATACGAAACGACTGCTCGGTGGCGGCTTTATGGTGAATGGAAAACCCATGTATATGGCTCTCACCCAGAACTTCGCGTTCGAGAGATTCAAGCAGATCGCGAAGCCAAGGGTTTGCTGCGCCGACTATCTCACAATACCATTGACACACTCTCGGGCACAGTCGCCAAGCTTGCTCATTCAAACCCCTGCGTGTTCTTCAAGAATGCAGTCAATCAGATTATGGCATATGATAATCTAGCTGGTGTCGTCATTCAAGCCTTGCGTTATGTCACGAATATGGGATTCGATGTCCTGGTGTTCATGTCGCTCGACGCTCTGGCAAATCCTGCCAAAGCGCGTGTCAAGGTCGATGGAGTTAACATCTCCGACTGGTTACAAAGTAAGTTTCCCATTTTCTCCTTAGATTCTTTGTTTGATCTTTCAATCAGGTCTCGCGTCCTTCATTGGGATGTTGTTCCGTCGCTACAGTGCGGACCTTACACCAACCTTGAAGTACATCGTGCATCAGCTTCACAACGAACAAGCCACCGAAATTGTTGTTCTCCGTGAACTTATCTGGAAAATGGCAGGTATCGAACCACTACCAAGCCTGTCCGACTCCCAGATCACTGCGATGGCTGGTGGACCGATACTCCGTGTAGAAGCCGTTGCTTCGTCCACTCGAGGAGCTCGCGTTGACCCAGCGGATGTCTTGAAAGGTCCGCAGCGGTTGGGGCGGGCACTTTTGGATTCGTCGTTGGCATTACCACTGCTCATCCAAGTCGCTAAGCAGCGTCAGGCATGTGTATTCAAAGCACCGGATGCGCACTTGAAGTCGTTAGCGAGTCTTTTCGACACGGTATGATCCTCTTTTCCACTGATCAAACCTTTACTCAACCGCGCCTTTCAAGACCCACGGTGTTTTGTTGCAGTACTTGGAGCTGCTGACCTCACCCAATGTCGTATCTTCTCATGATTACGAGCATAAGGTATTACCCCCTCTTGCCGATTTGGGAGAGAAGTATGGTATATGCGCTCCTATCTGTATGCAAATCATCCGGCCAGTATTGCATGCCCATCTACTCGTGAGTCTCAACGCCGGACCCTTTCGTCAAATAGTGCTCATTCCTTGTATAGAAGGCCGCTCTTGACGCGAACCAAGAGCAGGAACGTATTGCTAGCGAGGAAGCCGAAAAGCGTCTCAAGGCAGCTCTTACTGCCAAACGGGAGCTGCCCGCATCACGCGTCGCATCTCCCACTGTAGGCAATGCTGCTATGCCAGACGATGCAAAGCCGTCTGGGGACCCTCCTCAAGCCTTAGAAGAATCGAGTATGGATGTTGATTCGGGTCCTCCTGCGCCTACCGTTCCAGAGGTCCGTCGTGTGGCCTAAAGCTACGATAAACGCTGACGCCGCGATTCCAGAGCCCATGGCATCCTGTCCTCGCTGCCTTGTTTGATGATATCAGAAAAATTGCCCCTGCTAGTGCGATCGATATAATCGGGTTGGTACTTCAATGCGCACTACCGTTTTCTTGATGCTCAGACTACTTACTTTAGGCCGGGTTTCTACCTGACTTTCTGGCAATTATCAACCTACGACCTCTGTCCCCCAGGTGCAAAGTACGATGAAGAGGGTGCTGCGTTGCGCGCACTTTGGCGTCAAGAAGACTCGAAATACGTCGCGGCCGATCGTTCTGCGGATCGAGCCAAACGTATGACAGCGGCCTCACATCGAACCCGTCGAGACCGTTATAACACCTACGTCGATCTCCTTGCCAAGGAGTTTAAAGAGCAAACCATCTCGAGGGCCTTCACTTTGAAACGCATTGCAAAAGAGAAAAATCATTGGTTTACACACAGTAGGTCATTCCTGTGGTGCGCCTACAATCCCCTAATGTCATTTGTTAGCCACCGCCAAAGGGAGCACACTGGTGAATGCCCTTATTGAGCAATGTATTCAACCACGATGCCTGCTATCTCCAATGGACGCAGATTTCTGTGCTGAATTTATCAAAGTTTTGCATACGCAAGGCACTCCTGGATTCCACACTCTCAGGTGTTACGACTACGTATGCCCCACCACTGCCTTCAGGATTATCGCCGCTCATACCTCCTCTAGCTCTTGGGTGACCACGTAAAAGTCGTCCTTTTCTCTTGCAGCGAGTATGAAGCCCGGAACTATGGTATTGTTGTCTTCTTCTCCCGTGTCCTTGCATGCTTAGCTATCACAAGGCCGCTTCCTACTGGGCATTTTAGACGATCTTAAAGCCTGGTTTGACAGTAAAGAGGCTTACAATACCGACAATCAGATAAAAGTTGGGAAGAAGACCGCTTTTCTTCCAGGCTTCTCGTTGGTCTACAAGAACAAAGGTGGATCAGCTGAAGAATGGTCAAATTTTAAGACTATCCTCCACAAGTGGCATAGGAAGCTGGCAAAAGTACGTAATGTACGTATCCTACATATTGTGGCTGAACTTGTGCACGTAGTCCTTCATCGATTGCATCGAAACAGGAGAATTCATGCACGTCTACAACACCATCATCGTCCTCAAAGAGATTTTGCCCGTCTTTCCGACGATGAAGACTGCGGAACATGGAATACCATGTGGTGTTATACTTGACCATGCTATCGACACATTCCTTGAAAAGGAGGAGCGTGGCGACTTGAAGATTCTTGGTAGAGCGTAAGTTGACAAATATAGTCTAGGATAGTATTACTAAACCTGGCTTAGCTATTCTGCGAGTTTGAAGAAACGTGAAGCTGCCTGGAAACCTCAGGTAGGATACCGTATAATTTTTTGGAAGCACATCTGATACCACTTCTGTAGACGAATGGTGTTGCAACACCCTCATCCCAGACGCAGGCTGGGACACCGACCACTGAAAAGCGAAACCCTATCTCAGGGCCCCTTCCAACGCCGCCAACCGCACCGAATGCCCATAACGCGAACGATTCCCGTCGAGCTCAACCTACCCAATCTACTCCATCAGCTCCTCGAGCTCAGCTTCTGAATAATACCCACCCTCAGTCAGCTGAAAAGCCAACCCTGCCTACCTCGTCCAAGTTCTCTCTAAATGAGTATGTCTTTTCAAATTTTGGGCAAATGGGCTTCTCACTCTCTACCACTCTAGTATTCCGCGACCAGAAGTCGTACGCAGGGTCAGAACAGATGCCAAGAACAGCGAATCACCTAAACCCCCGATGGAGGGTGTCACACCCACGAACTCCGGGGAACCACCCAGAACGGCAGCGTCTTCAGACACTCGCACGAAGGAAGATGCCATTATGGCAGGTCGAAACTCTAACGCCCCTTCACCACGGTACAATAGCCCCTCTGTTGGGCCTGATTCTTCTCGGCTTTCGTTGAGAGAGGCCTCACACCCTGCAAACGCCCTGCAAACAAGTGCGACCGCGACAGAGAGGCCAGGTTCACCACGACCTCGCGCACCTGAGGACAAGTCGCGCATGGATATAACACCCGCTATGCCGCCTCCATCCGTTCCGAGTCAGACAGCTTCAGCTCAAGAACTCAGAGAAACGGCCAAACAATCCATCTCTCGTTCCGAAAAAGCCGAGGACAAAGGTTCCCGATACAATGCTGAAGTCCGAGGTCAAAACGGATCGGCTGCGCATTCCCCACGCCATCGCTCTTCATCCCCCGCCAGTGGCCCAGGAACAAGGAACCCCAGCAGTGATAGCAGGGCCAGCGGTGAACGTATTCGTTCTGATCGCGGAAACACTGAGACAATGGCAGATGACAGACGAGCCGATAGGGACAGCCGAAGTGACGGGCGCGAACATACGAGTTCAACAGGCCGACGGGATAGTATCACCCACACCAGGTCGCGAAGTGGTCGGGAGAGGCAATCAGGGAGAGACGCCGACAAAGACGACAAGAAAGAGGGTGACAGAGAGAGAGAACGCGAACGAGGCAGGCACGGGGATCGTGACCGCGAAAAGGACCGCGACCGTGAAAGGGATAGGGAACGAGAGAGAGACAGAGATCGTGATCGGGAGCGTGAAAGAGAGCGCGACAGGGACCGCCATCGTCGAGATGAGAAAGATAGGGATCGGAAAGAGCGTGATTCAACAAGTCGCTCTGCCCAAGCCGCCAATAGCTCGACGCCTCAAGATGACCGTGGCCTGCCCACACGCCCAGATCCTTCTCGTCATCGCAACGCAGCTAGCGGAGAAGATAACCTAGGAAAGCGACGGAGAGCAACGGACGATGATGTAAGTTCTATTGTTCTTCCCTGGTCGTGAAATTCACTAAATTTCCTAGCAGCCTGAAAGAGGATCTAAGAGAAGTTCTCGAAAGGACAGTCACAGGGAAGATCGAAGCCGCCGGCCTGGTGATAAGGATGTCCACGATAGAGGCCGTGATTCTGACAGACGAAAAGAGCACGAAGGCGCAGATGACAGTCGCGCGCCTATTCCAGAAAAGGTACTCCTCTTTGTTTTCCATTTACGCGTGAGATTGACTTTTCCTCAAACCAGTCTTCAGACAAGCGGCCACCTGATACACCGGCGTCAGCGACTTCCAAGGTTCTGCCATCAAGCACGCCATCGGCCCCGAGGGCCATGAATGAATCCCAGCGAACCAAGAACGAGTCTACTGGACGCGATCGACATCGTGACCATCACGCCCCTCAAAGTGGACCCTCTGGAAGTTCGAGCAACATCACCCAACCCGAGGCTGTCTTTCACAGTAACAGCAATCCCAGTTTGCGGTCTCGCATTGGAGATAAGGAGGCGCCACGATCTCAACCCCAGTCCTCTCCGAACACCTCATATCGGCCTGAGTCATCAAGAAAGGACGATGACCGTGATAACAGGAAGAGGTCTGTCTCAGGTAATGATCATAGTTCACTTGCCCTGATGATTCCTGACTTTTGGCTGTTAGAACGTGAGAAGGAGCTGAATGACATACCACCTGCATCAGGAGGTGATCAGTCTTCGCAGCCTCCCAAACGTCCCCGTCTCATTCGCAATCGGTACAACAACAATACGGGCCACAATCACCCCCATAATCCAGCCTCAGCAATCAAAAAATACCTCCCCAATGACTCCAATAACGGCGACAAATCACGAGTTCGAAAGGACTGAACTTGCTCCTGTGTAGCTATAACCTGTTTATGTATTTTATAGTATAATCAACCCCTACTGCGTTAACATTGGTTATTCATTCGACCCTATATCGTTATAATACATTAGCTCCATTCATAGCATATATGGGGGTTTTGGACGAGTTGAATCGTGTGATGGAAATGCGTAATGTCTCTCCCATGGTAAGCTGGAGAACTTGAACTCGACTAGCGCGATTTCATGAGAGTGAGGAACTCTTCGCGAGTCTTTTGTTGTGTGCGGAAACATCCGAGCATACATGACGTGACCGTTATCGATCCTGGCTTTTGAACGCCACGCATAGTCATACAGAGATGCCTGACAGGGTATTGAGGCGGTGTTGTCTTTCTGCCCAAAGCAGACTCACGTAGCTTCCATAACCACTGCCACACCACGGGGGTGAATGGCTTCTTCGACGGCAATGGCAATCTGTTTCGTCAGACGTTCCTGGACTTGCAGACGACGACTGAAGGTTTCAGCGATTCGGGCGAGTTTGGACAATCCGAGAACAAGTTTGTTCGGGATGTAACCAATTGCGATCTGGTATCAGTGAAATTTTCTATGAACAGGAGGGAAACAGGAGGACCGAATAAAAACTTACTTTACCTGTAAATGGAACTAAATGGTGTTCACAGAGGCTGGAAATATCAATGTCCCTAACGAGTACCATTTCGTCGTGATCTTCTGCAAAAACGGCATCGTTGATGACGTCTAGAGTGAGGGAATGAGAGAAAAACTTGCTTAGCACCGAACCATGTGCAAGTTTGATGAAGATAAATAGGGAAGGTACTGACCAGCCAAACGCTCCTCATACCCTCGCGTCATCCACATTAGAGCTTGGGCGTAACGCTCAGGAGTCCTCAATAAACCCTCTCGGTCGGGGTCCTCGCCGATACATTCTAAGATGGTACGTACGGCCGAGCATAGTTTTTCAGTCCGAACCTGACGCTCCGCGGGTGTGGCGTTCAGACGGGAGATCGTAGACTTGGCTGAGACGAACGAGAACTCCAATCAGAGGATGAATTCACGAGTTGCACCCCAAAGGGTCACTTGCCTGGCCAACCCAGGCCGTTTGGATCAGGCACTAGCTCGCTGTTTCCGGGAGACAGAGACGTGTTCACGTCAGGGACATTGGAAGGACCCAATGGAGTCGACACGCCAGATTTTCGAAAGCCATAACCGTCCTTTGTCAAGGGGTTCCATGAAACGGGGTTGGCAACTGGAAGAGCATCGTGATCATCACCAGGGGTGGCCTCCGAAGCTTCTTGCTTGAGTTGAAGCTGCCTCAAACTGTCATCGAGCTGAGCGACGTGAGAAGAGTCGAGATGTTGGGAACTGGTCATTTCACAGGCTCGAGAGGGACAAGTGGCCAGTCAACGAGAGGGAGCGCTGGGGTCGCGTAGATGTTCGGCGTTATACGCCCAAGAATGAAAAAGGAATAACGGAAATTGAATTCTGACATAAATGAAATTCCTCAATATTAGGTAATGGGATAAGCCGAAAGGAGCACGCGCACACGTCCAGCCGAGATGCCCCAAAAGGAAAGAAAACGTCGAGTGGAAACGGAAAGGACGGAGTGTCGGGGAGTGGCAGCCTGATTTGGATATCTCAAAGGCACCCTTTTCCGCTATATATCCAACTCCAAGCTCACCCACGTACAATCAACTCCGTCTTTTGGGTCGCTTTCGCCAAATGCGAATACACACAGCTTGGTCTCATCCTGCAAATATGGCCTGCACTGCAATCAAAACGGCTTTGAAAAACAGCCGGATCTCATATATTAGCCCAACAAAAAATGTCAAGTTTCTCCATCGCCGTCGAAGCCAGACTCCTCTCATCACATACTCGCTATAAGACTCTTTTGCCGAGATGCACATAGAGACCTCGTACTACTCGAGCATGTGCCAGGGGCTTCAAAGCCCCCTCATGTTGTCGAGCGAAGACTTTCAGTTCCTCTCTCGTAGTCCACCGGCACCTCCTAAGAAGCCACCCAGTCCAGCACCTCCCCCCGACAGTGTTTACGACCTGTGGTTGGCTTCGAGGGAGCTGCCAGCTCAGAGAGGCTCGTATTTCGTGCCAGGAACACAGAGGCCACTAAATCTGGCCAATGCTCGGCTGGCCTACACACTGACACATCGATGCACACTCGACCTCGTGAGTTCTCTCTTCAGCGAGCTTCTCCCTCGTTGCGCTAATTTTGATCCCAGTTCAAAGTGCTATGGGGGTTAAACCCCTTCCGGACGACTCTGATGATGACACTCCAGGTCGTACGCAGTCTGTTTCCAGCCTTCCGAGGTTATTCCCAAGTAAGTCTGTTCGGGATCACTGTCGCTCACACGGCTCTCAACCGCTTCCTCTAGGCTTTGATCATCGACGAGGTTTGTGCCCGCTGAATTCAACGGAATACCGTGTCTCTAATGCCAACCGTGGCATCAATAGCTTCAGTCCTTGATCGCTTCTGGCAGCTTCACATGGTTCCGTCTGTTCTGTTTAGTCTCGTCCGAATTGTTACGACGGTCGGTCGAGAGTGCGCTAGACAGTTTTGCGTAAGTCCCCGCATTCTCATCGTCCCTCGTCCCTCTGATAATGTTTCTCCAGCGCCGCGAATGAGGACGTTGTGGTCGAATCCGCACGATTCTACATTGAGCACAAACAACTGGAACACCGCGTTCGATTGGATGTTCCAACCCTCTCAGACCCTATCGTACGAGACCTTCTCCAAGAATCTGACCTTTTCGCTCGTTCCTTTTATGGCGGAGGTTTCGGACTCCTTTCTCCACTTGATTTCGTCCACATAATCTCCCTCATCACCGAGATAATCTCTCATATCTTCCTAATTTATTCACTGACAAACGGCGCCATCCATCTCTGCATTCTCACTCTTTCCATTTTGTCCGCTACACTACCTCTGTTAATTTCGCGGTTGGGGATTTCTTTCGAGCACCCAGAGCCGGTATGTCCTACGCAAGAAGCTCGTGCGGCTGAACGCCAGGAGCGCATGCGTCACCTCGCTTATAGCGACGTTCATCGCCCCGAAGTCGCTCTCTTCGGCTTGGAGCGGTGGATACTAAAGTCGTGGGCTGACGCACGGCAAATGGCCAGTTCATCTGGGCTATCCAGCTCATGGCGCGACTCCTCGGTCATGTCCCGGATCAATTTTTCAGAGTTCATGTTCGCTCTTCAGAATGTGAGTCTACACTGTTTTTGTTTCTTCCATTATTGCTGATATGAATTACCGGCCTCGTAAATTTGACTGCGCAGATCCCGCTAGTCCTTCTGCTCCAGACGTCATCCGCGTCGCTAGGTTCCCTCTCTGCGTACCGCAGCTCCATACAGTCCGTGGTGTATGCCATTGGGAACCTCATGGCAACCTCGAAGATGGCGTTTCAGGGGCTGTTTCTCATGTCGGCGTTTTGTGCGAGCATGGAGCTGAGACCACGCCTTCAGCCAAAAGACGAGGATGCAGTGACCTACAGGTCGATGCCAAACGGCGGCATGAGCATTGTTGTCAAGTACGGCAGACTTCATTAATTTTGGTGGCTCTCGCTAACGGCCGAATTTTTCAGGGGGTTGTCCTACACATATCCTGGCATGAGCGAACCAGCACTCAAGGATATCAGCTTTACCCTCCAGCCTGGAGAGACACTTGCTATTGTCGGTTACAACGGTTCTGGTAAGCTACTTTCGGAGCCTTGCCCTCCTGGACCTCCTCCCGCGTGAGCGCCGCTAACTTGGGATATCTCTCCTTAATCTTACCGCCACAGGGAAATCAACGCTAGCCAAAATACTTCTGCGTATTATTGATTTCGAAAAAGGGGCCCTATTTGTCAACGGTGTTGACATTCGACGTCTTAACCCTTCAGAATACCACCAACACATCACGACTGTTTTCCAGAGCTTTTCCAAATTCAATTCGACGGTTACGGAGAACGTCGGATTGGGTTATGTAGACAAGATGGAATCTAAACCCGCCGTCGAGCGTGCTGTTCGTTTGGCCGAGGCAGATGGAGTTGTCAGCTCTTTACCAGATGGTTTACGAACGATCTTGGACACTCCAGGATTTGACACGATTTCTTACCCTGGTGGCTTCAGCAACCATCAATCTCCGCATCACTCGGGTCTATCGGGTGGCGAGGTGGGTCTCATTCATTTTCTTGGTTTATTCCATCCACATTTACTCATCTCCTGCCCTTGGTCTGGGTAATAGTGGCAACGAATAGCACTCGCACGCGCTTTCATGAGAGCAAATGAACCTGACGTTGATCTCTTAGTCTTTGACGAACCAGTGAGTAGAAAGAACGAGCCTGTGGCTGAAGATCAGCCCCGGTTGCTCTTCTTTCTTTCCTAATGTCGTACAATTTCTGATTTTTCCTTCCTCATTGGTAGACATCTTCCCTCGATGCACACGCCCAGAAACAGATTTTTGACACTATCCAGAAAATATCGAGATCACCATCTGGTGAGCCGCGCAAGAATGTAATATTCATTACACATCGCCTTGCTATCGCACGGCGAGCAGATAAGATCGCGATGATGGAGAACGGGGTGCGTAATCACCGCGCCTAGTCCGTTGTTTTTACATGAACTCTGGCTAACGCCCATATCGCCCCTCTTCCTAGATAATATCCGAATTTGGCTCGCACGAGGCCCTCCTTCAGAAAAACGGGTCGTATGCTGCTCTCTACCAAGCATCAATATAGAAAAACCCAGAAACCACACGCGCGCTACCATCTATCCACTCCAATTTTTTCTTTCTTAGAGCACCATTGTACAATGCAAGAATAGTCTAATCCGTGTAATTTTGTCAAGACTCGCAACCAACATCTCTAACATAACATCACAATCATGCCAATCATGTACAGTACTCGCTACACACTACTATACAACCACATACGTCATTCCATTCTTCCTTTCAAACTAAGTTAACATCAAATCGCGTGCAGTGTGATCGACGAACATAACCATCCCTCCTCCCAGATAAGCGTCTACCGAATTCCCGTCAACAGCACCTGACGAGCTCGCAGCACTTGTCGCCAGAGATTGCCCTGAAGAACCATAGATTCCAACTAAAAGACCGGCGTTCCTGATTCCTTGGATCAATGACGGAACTTGGATCTATAAGGTTGTTTCGAACCAAGGCAATTGCGTCATAAGTAAGAGTAGGATCTACATGGAAACGGAACAAAGGGAACTTACCAAAAGATCCGCATCTACGAAAATGCCGAGCATATTGTTGACTTTTGCGAATTCAACAGCTGCACCGACGCTCAAATTCCGATGATCCAGGTCGATGTCGTCAGAGCCCAGTGCCAGTGATTTCCGGCCCGTGGTTTTGCCACATAACGAGACAAAGAAGACAGGGTCTAGGAGAATTTTTAACGTTGAGGTGAAGGGGAAAGGGAAGGAAAGAAAAACGATGGTGTCATTGTTGGTGTATAGCCCCATGAGGAGGGCCAACCCTTCGAATGGACGAAAAAGGAACAAGAACAGAACGTCACCTACAATTAGGCTGTTTCCAATTCAGAGCAGCGCATACGTCAGGTGAGAACGAAGCAAAAACGATCCTTCGGCGATCGTAAGGATTCTCTAAAGAGGCCGAGGTTTGATATATTGTTCGCAAGACGGAGTCAACGATTGTGTTCAAGTTCATGACTTGGCCGATCGATAAGACATTGCCCTTTCTCTTTGAAGGGAACGTCAGGTCGATACTGATACCCAGATTTGGAGGAAGGACCTGCAGTTCGCCATGAGGCAAGGGACAGTAGATACATCAACCTATGACGACATACTTTGAGCAGGTATGCCAATGATACCATTGATCGTTCGATCAGGCCCGGCCAGTCAGCCGCAGGTACCCCCGACGCTGGTTCTAATTGTCTCCCTTCCCGCTTAGCCAGAGCCTCGAACTGGGCTAAAGTGACGTCAGAGACGGTGAGTTCGAAGTTGTTCTCGGGCAAATGGAGACCGGCGTATACAACAGGTTCGAGATCTCGTGTAACCTGCACGATAACCGACAGGAAATTGCCTTGAAGAGATGAAATCGTTAATTGCTGCGTGGCTGCCTTGCTCCCAACTGAATAGGTGGCAGGTGAAGTGTGAGCTGAACTTATCAGACTTGACCGATGAGGCCACCGCGGGGCAGACAATTGAGGAACGACCACCGGAGACCCCCTCAGAGACTTCCAATAAGTCTCAACATCCCCGCCCACCTCCAGCGTCACTCCTTCGAAAGCGGTAGTTACGTTAAGTTCGAAATCGACCTAGGATAAGTCTAAATTTCTGAAGAAATCAGGATAGCTAATTGGGATTAACCTACCTCACCAACAAGGTGTAATCTATTGTCAAGTATTGGGAGATTGAACGCGCCATTTTCCAGGTTGCTGAACAGGGAGGGAAGAGCCACGGCCCGACCTAATGTCTTCGTCCCAAAGTTTGGGTAGATCGAAAATTCCAAGAGAAGGGCGCCCAACGACGGAACCTGGAAGGAGAAAGTACCGTCCTCGTTGCGCTGTGGAAGAGAGACGGTATACGGCGCGGCGGTAACATTCGGGCATGTCATCACCAATTTGAGTGGGGTGGTCGCCAAAAGATATTCGTCCTTATATACTGCGTTCATAACACGGTGATGGAGGCGAACACCTGGTTTATTCGCTGCTCGATCTGCCTTGTGTCCAATAGAGACTTGCACTAGATGCTGTTTGTCGAGGTAGTTGTGACCATAGACTCTATGCGGCATGATTGGAGGTGGGAGCGCTAACGGGGGCATATGGTCGATTTCAGGAGTCTGTGGTCGTGCGACATCTGACATCGGTGAGTCGTTGGTTATCATAACCGGGTATACGGGGCCAGGCATGCTCTGGAGGGCCTCAAGAAGGATTGCCAAAGACTTGTGGTGCCCATACCATGCGGAGTAGTGGATAGAAAGGTGGCCAAGTTCATCCATAATCTTTAATCGGGCCCCAGCTTGCAACAGTAACTCGACACAACCGTCCCTCCCATACCGTGCAGCGTGGAATAGAGGGGTCCAGTCATGGTACTTGTCCGGAGTGTCCCAACCATTGAGGTGAAGTAGTAATTTACATATATCTGTATGACCTTCGCGAACAGCGAGGTGCATCGGGTATTCGCCATTGCTATTAGGTAGGCACTCGGCGCCATGTTGAAGAAGTAAGATAACAATGTCGACATGACCTGCTTGGCAGGCAAGGGATAGGGGGATGAGATCGCCAAGTGGTGCGGTGGGCTGTACTGGAACGCCCCCTTGAGTCAAGAGGACGGTAACGCATTCGACGCTACCGCGGAGGGTCGCATATATGAGAGGAGTATAGTTGTCCCGGTCGAGTGTATTAGGGAGAACACCAGCATCGAGAAGTCGTTGACATATCGTCGCATGCCCGTGCATAGCCGCATAATGTAGTGCCGTGCGTTCATACAAGTCAATTTTGGAGTGTTGGACACCATTTTGGAGGCACATGTCGACAAGTCGAGGAGTCCCAGCAATAGCTGCTTCGTGAAGACAGGTGCGTCCATTGATGTCGTCAATGAAACAAAAGTTAAAGGGAGTAGAGAGGGATGCAAGGATCATGTCGGCGAGGTCGGGGGGTGCTTCAATAATAAGGTTCCATAGAATGCGCAAGACATTGGTGCCAGCACCATTGCTCTGTGAGAGGACTTCAGAGAGTTTGACACAATCTTCAATCGCAGATGTGTCGGAGCTGGCGATGGCCATGCGAAGATTGTGTTCCAAGTCATGATATGGACCAGCAGGAAGAGGACGTTCGGCAAGAATCTGGGTAAATATGTCATTCGCAGCAGGTCCTTCGAATTTCAAGCCGGACGAGAGATCCGTCAAGTCAAGAAGACAAGCAGCGACGGTGTCAGCAAGTTCTGATATAAGCTGCGGTACTCCATTCAGACAAGAAGATCACTGATCGAGTAACTGGAGCCCACCTGTCGATTGAATACTGGTTGGACGTCAACCTGACGTTTGAGGTAGAGCTCTTTGGTGGTAGACCTCGAACGTTTGTCGAATTTCTTGAGAATTTTGCGAAACCCGGTCGCATTAATCTCGACAAATTGCTGGTGTGGGAGTGACACGTCAAGACCAGAAAAACAGAGAAATTAAAGCCTAATTACCTGTAGTTTCCCAAGATCTCGCTCCAAAAGTCGAAATCCTTCCGCAACTGCTGACCATTCGATGTTGATTTCGCCACTAGGGTCCGGCAATCCTCTCATCGCCGCAGCTCTCCGCTTAGACAGCAGAGTTTCCAACCTCAACTTCAACTCTGCCTCCTTTTGCAAATAGAAGGCATTTATCTGGTGACGAGTGGCTATGCGTTCCAACAGCCAAAACTAACTGCTAGGGCTCAACACACCTTCTCCAGCTCACGCTCAAGCTTGAAAAAGAAAGCCGCTTTGTGGGCCTGGAAGTCCTGCGACTGGTCCTCGTCTGACCCGATGTTCGCAATAATCGGAGGTGCAACATTGTCAGCCAATGCAGCAGGATTCTGAGCGGGACTCGGGGATCTTGGAAATGCATGGGTTGATGGAGTGAGGATATCCGAAGGCCGAACACCGCGTGCAAGCGCAGCCGCCTCAGAGGCTGGCCGATTCGCTGCCAAGGACGAGATGATCTTTTTTAGAAACTTGTAATCGAGGTAGTACGTCGACCATCCTGGTACTTGTTGTGCTTGTATGATCTTTCCAAACTAGAAAGATGCAGCGAACCAAAAATGTTGAGAACGAGCACGTCGCGTCGCAAGACGTCGATAGGGGCTAGGGAAAGGTAGTCACCTTCATGGTTTACGAGATAGATTCTCGTGAATAGATGGTGAAGTTGGGGCCCAGTGTTGAGTTAGGTGGAAAGGTGTGGGGGATGGCTTGCTGGATCCATGGAAAGACGGTAGGAGGTAGAAATTTGGTTTAAGAATGATGGGGAATGGGAACACAGAGTGGTTGAATGGTGTTTACACGTAGCCTAAACGGGATAACGGTACAATACACCAACCTCCGATAATCCGACCTCGTTGATGGGGCGAGGAGATTATCCAAATGCGAATAAAATATATCGATAAGTATCGATCGCTCCTAGGTCCACGAACGTGCGTCGTTTAAATTACACCAACACCTTTCTCAATTGCCACACTTTCGCTGGGAACAACGTCACTGGACATTGTTTGTGCTTCTCAACATAATCGTAGGCACAACGGTAGCAAAAGACGTAGCCGGATGGGAGAGCGGTTGCGTTATTGATCGCCTTGCGGCACAAAGGACAGGTTCCGTAGCTTTGTCGGTCAACTGGAATTCCTTTTGGGTGGGGCGTCAGCATTTTTGGTGGGGGGACAGGAGGTCCAAGTGGGGATGTCGACATGGAACGCGCAGGTGACCCGGGGGAATACCACCACTCGAGGAACTTGATGAAGAAGATAGCAGTCGGCAAAAGAAGTCGCAGGGAATCGAACAGGAGTTGAGGCGTCGAAGCCGCCATTCGCGATAAATAGGCATATAAACCCTTTCGCTGACTCGGTTGAATAGCGTTGTTGACTACGAGACTTGCCGCCCGCTATGGAAGGAGAAGGTTAATCCCTGAAGTTGACCATAGCGTTGGGTAGGTGCTCACAAAATCCTCGACTCCCAGCCTCCTCAGATCCACGCGCATCCACGCTAACCAGGGCCGATAGAAAGGCGTATGATCAAACAGGTATGCAATGTTCCAGGTGAGCAGCCAAAACTCAAATCCTGTGTTTAATATGGGATACATGGCTTTAAAAGTCCGTCGAAGTTTACCCCTCCAACTCTGTCGTATCCAATCAGCATCGGCGCGTTTGTAATGAATATTGTCAACATACCTCATCAGCCAAGGTACGCAACTGTCGCCGATCCACGCTTTCATCCAGAATATCAGAACTTACGCCTCCACCGAGCTCTTCAAAATAGTCATACGCCTTTGCCCGGATATACGGGATTATGACCTAAGGCGTCATAAGGAAGTAAAACTGGTCAGGAGATTTTGAGGCATACGAGGAAGAATAGTGATCGTGAAATTTCTCTGTCTCCCAGTTTTTCACCGCTTGGAAGCCCTCCCACCGCAGCTTGTGCTCGTTCTGCTTCAATATACGGTCGACGACGTCTCTTAAGCCCGTAGAAATTCTCGGCGAATGAAGCGTCTAGTCGAGGAAGATAAAGTAGTGGAGTGGCGCTTTTGATGCAACACTCACTGTGCTTTCTAAGGTAATGCCGTTCTACGACGAGCATAATGGCAGCATAGAACTCTTCGTGTCGGTTTACAATCCTCAGCAAATAGCGAGGATATCGTTGTGCAAAGACCTGTTATTATCGTAGGTGTCAAGCGAAGGAAATGATACCGGTCAGTTCGATACGCACTGCCAACACATACTTCAAGGCTGGTTGTAGCAAGTCTCTGAGTTGCTCTTGGGCAATTAGCTCAAACAAAGACGGCTTCAAAGGATCTGTGCCGTTGTCGTTGAAAAACTCCATCGTTCACGGTCGTGGCGGTCGCGTCATGGGTTTGGCATGAAGCAAGTTTCGAGGTCCGGGAACGGCCCCGGTCTTCGGCGGCATCCACGTGGCTTTCATACTGCTCTCTGCAAAGTCCATCATCCATTAAATTCACTATAGTACTAACCCACAGACCTGAACGTTTGAACATTTGCCTCGTTCTCCGTTCCTTGTATTCGAGTAAGTGTTCACCCAACGAACATGGCTGCTGAACTGTTCGCGCATGATCACAGCTGCAGCGTGGCCGACTAACGTCCCTGATACAGCAATTGGGTGCGATACTCTCGCTGTATCTCCTTCTTGACCTAGATCAAGCCTGGCAATCGGCTTAGCTGGGGTCTGAGCGCGAATTTCTGTCAACATCTTCACATCCTTCTCCCGTATATTCGGAGTCTACCTTTGACTTCAACCCCATTAAACCCTTCTGCAACCAATTCATTCAAGAACGTTCTTTCCAAGAGCAAGATAGAATCTAGCCCCACTACCTCATGTTCTCCGGGTTTCACGCGATGCCTCCAACCGACGCAGAACTCGCAACACAAACCTTGAGAGAGGAAGGCAGTTATCGATTTCCATCGTTTTCTGCATCCGATGCAGTCACTCTCGTGCGTGCTTTTTTCATATTCCTCTCGCATGCTATCGTGAGGCGCACGTTCATCTATCTGACCTATTCCTGTTCTCCTTCCTTCTCTTTTCGTGCCTTTTTTTCGAAATTCCGTTGTCTATGTCACCGACCGCATGACGTGGTATGGCATTGATGAATGGGCAGGGTCTTTCACTGCGGAAGAGATTTCGAGCTTCCTCGCGTCATGCTAAAGGGAAAGGGCTTGTAATCTCCATCCAGACAACATCAGGACACACGCTGTTTGCGTGTACGGTTGGTGATTTAGGGCACCACAGCGGGATCGGGGATGTTAGTCTGGATAGTTGGGCGTGTCTTGAAGGGATGATCAATGTCGTGAAACGGACTGGGCATTCGAGTTTCTATGTGGAGAAAAGTATGAGTGCAATGGGCAAGACGGCTCAGCAAATGGGTATGACTGGTGAGGTTAGGGCGAATGGTGGTGGTGAGTTTTTCCTGTAGTAGGGAGAAAACATGTCTAAGAAATAACGTACAGCCTATCCAATCTGGCTCAAGGTGCGAGGTCTATCCGTGCTTTTTGATCTACTAACGCGACATAGAACGCGCTGTGCTCTCCTATCGCGGTTGTTGCATGCTATTCTGGTTCTTCGCAAGAGGACCACACGGTATGCCATTCATGGAGGTTCCTGAACCATTTTAACTCTGGAGACGAATAGCTCGTTTCAACGACAGTGAGAGACTATATAGATAAATTGACAAGACCAGAGGTTGCAGTCATGCAACCGTCGTTACCTATTCCCGTGATTCCCATTCTTCCGCGAGACTCGATGGTATTCTTTCTGTCTTCTCTCCGTTAGTGTTGGCTCACTCCGATTTGTAGGGATGGACCGAAGCGAATCCGTCTGAGCATGGCCATCCACATTCACCCCAATACGACGAGGATCGACACCGTGAATATGAGCACCACCGCCATAATCACGAGCATGAAGATTAGCATATGTTATATTCATAGTCAGGAGGGATTGGAACTAAATATTATATACCAATAATGTACCGGCGAGCTCCCGCTAAAAGTGCTCCTCTTCTTGATTAGATTCTTCGTGCCGTGGAGAATAAAGAACTCGGATGTTTTCTAGGAATGGACGTGAGAGACCAGTATTTCCAGTAAGTTTAATTGGACGCACCATGTCGAAGGAATATCTGCCGTTGACCTTGAGGGGTTGATGGGTCGGCTCCGGGTTCAGGCTCCCGAAGTTCGAAGCTAGCTTCGACAAAGACTTTGGAGCCTTTTCTCAGAGTGCGCAGATACCGATTTGCGTGGTCTTGAAACGAAAGAATCCGATGCCAAGTTGTCGCAGATGGACGGCGGTCTAAAAGGGGGTATGTGAGGTATTGTAACCAGTTCCAGCAAAAGCGACAGACCACCATTTGCGTCTGGAGGCGGTGGGGGGTAATTTGTTGTTGCGACTGTATACCTGCCGAACATATCAACTCAGCTACATTTTTAGAACGGCATAAATATACGCACATCACGTATTCCTTGTCGTTCTTAGTCTGACGTGCCTCTGGCTCGCGAGTGAGAGTGCCTATAAGAGTAAGCTTTGAGAGGTCTGCTCGTCGCGTGGGCGTTGTCGAAAATGCCTGCAAAATGGGTTAGCAGAAAGCAAACTATTGCTCGGAGCTATGACCACGTACGCGAACACCGGAACGGAGAGAGGCAGCGCGAATGGCGTTGAACATTTTTCGAAGACGAGTTGCCAAGGGCTGCAAGCCACGGTGCACGCAAAAAGAAGTTGCCGCCTACCTCTTATTTGTGTCTATTGACAGTTTGAGGGCCATGCCTAATCTAAGCAGGTGGCCCTAGTCGATCTTGTCACTCAACCTCCCCCGCATTCGTCCTCATGTCGCGACACAGAGATTTTAGAAAACTCGATATTGACGGTACGTCTTGTCTATCTTATCGCGTTGTGCTCGGGCTCATTCAAGCATCCTCTGTAGCTGAATTGGACGACGACGCACTATCCGATGGTGGAGAGGAATATGGGATTACTGCAGAACAGGAGGGTGTGTCAAATTCGTATTTTTTTAATTGTCAGTCACTTACGTTCCTATTAGCCCAACTAAATGATGGTCTGGCGAAAGTTCGTCGAGTGATTGGGGATACCGCCTCCTCAGGTCTCTCGGACAAACTTATTAAAGACGTCCTATGGGACAACTGGTTTGACGTGGAGAAGACGACAAACTGGGCTTTTGGTATGTCATATAATTGTGCTCGCGTATTCTATTGTGTCTGACAGTCTTACAGAAGAACAAGACCGGAGAAATCTTGCGATGCAAAGAAGAGGTGAGACTTGTTCATATGTTCCCATTTTCTTCGTTTTTGGCCTGTCCCTGGTCCTATTCGTGGATGGTGTTCGTGATGTTCGTGTGTGCGTGTATATGTGGCATATCATCGGTGCGGCCTGCGTCTTCGAGAGAAGGTGCATTCCCCTTATTTCATCCTCTTTCTCCCAAAGTCGTGATCAGAGTCATAGCTCATACCCTGGTTCGGCTGCAGGTACTGGACATGGCGATCGTCTGCCACCGGTACCATTTGAAAACGAGTCTTTAAACCACGACGATGCCCTATTACTTTCCAATACTCAACCAGAACCGGTCATCGAACGACCGCGCATACCTTCCATCTTTTTGGCTCAGCAGAGGCAACAAGAGGAGGAAAGACAGGAGGAAGAATATGACTATAACGACCACCACAGCGGCTACCCTCCTGATGGTCTGGCCTCGAGAAGGCCGGAGCTCTCCACGATCGAGGAGAGGACGGAGTATACAAAAGCCTCGCCTTGGCCTCCGCAGAGACAAATAGTATCGATGAACCTGACTCATTATGAACCCTCAAGTCCAACGACGTCGTATGGTCAGGTCATAGGTGCGTTCGTCATAGTCTCCAACGCTGTCATCACTGACACCATTTCAGAGGAGGGTCCTTCGTATACTCCAAGTAACCCGAAAGACCCCAATTTTATCCCAGTTTCTCCTTCAATGTCGGCCATGCAAAGATTATCTGTCTATGAACCACCACCTTCCAACTTGTCATCGGGTTCGCGCACTCCTCGGAACTCACCCCCTAAAGAATCCAGTGCCGAACTTCCACCCCAGGACGGAGTCTCTGAGAGATCAAACGCAAATACAGAGACTGGTGCTCAATCACCTGCTCCTCCACCAGTTCCATCAAAGAAATCAAAACTGTCTACCCTTGCAAGTTCCAGAGGGAGTACTCAAACAAAGAGTTCATGGGATGTCGGTGTTTCTCTTTCTAACGGCGAGAAAACATACCCTATCGTTCGTCCATCTTCGGCATCTGCCCGCCATCCGAGCATCGCGCCTACATCTCAGGTGTCTGAAGGTGGTTCGGCTACACCTGTGGATCCCATCTCGTCTTCCGCGTCTTCACATATACGCCGGGCCATAGAGACGGCAATGCTGCTAGAAGCACCTATAGCAGGTCCTTCGAAGGAGGCTACTCCCAAGCTAGCCTCTTCCCAGTCTCTCACTCCGTCCAAACTTGCTGCGAAATTGTCTGCTAGGTCAGCAGCCTCGAATACTCCTATTCATTCGAAAGAACCTTCCAAGGAGTCGTCTGCCTCTTCCACTGCGACGCCTCCACCTCAACCTACCAAATCGTCCGAGAGCCCAACTTCGTCACGCCAGCCCTCCAAGCTGGCCCTCCTCGCCCAAGCCAAGGCTAACCGGAACTCTCAAGTGCCCAGCATTTTGTCCATGAAGGCCCCACCTGCGCCAAAGTTGCCTGCAGAGCGCACTGAGATCCTCACACCGATTGCGAATGGTTCATCCGTAACCACCGCGATTACAACATCGTATCAGTCTCTATATAGCCTGACAGACCCCAACAACCCCCCGATGATGCCAGCGTTGTCAGTGGTGCCCCTTGGTTCGGGTCCCGTGGTAGACAGCAAGCAAACCAAGCTGGCCATGAAGATAAAGAAGGCATACGACAAAATGAACTTGGAACCAGTGCCACTGGAGGAAGTGTTGGCCGCAATGGACCCCCCAATTTTTGATACTAGCAAGTCATCTCGTTCTCGTGCGTTACCATCGGCCTTCGCTTCCCTTCTTCTGAATGACTCGAATGGCGACATTTATCCACCCTCAGACAAGCAAAAGGACAAAGACAGGTCCCGATCCAAGAGTAAGGAGAGGCGAAAGCATCGGGGTAATGATGTCGTGGAAGGTGATATTACGATGAGCCATGATACGGAAGCCTCGCCACATGCCCACAAGCACCGTTCTCGAAAACACAAGCACCGAGCTCCTCCAGTGCCCGACTTTGCGTCGACCACTGGCTTCCAATTTAACGAACCGAGTCCCGACGATATTGTTTTTAATGCCCGTAGAGGAACAGCACTTGCACACCATAAACTCCCATTATCTGCACACACACCGCATAATTCTTCCACTATGTCGAACAAAGCATCCTCCGCCACTCGATCCTAGACTTCGTTTCATTGATACCCTTATACTTTTCTTCTCTTGTTTTGCCCTTCCATTTGCTTTGGACCTTTGTTTTTGCTTTCACGGCTTCAACTAATCTAACACACACCCTCCCTTATTTATAGCGGCTCAAGAAATGATCAGAGCAGTACCCCCCAAGAAACCAGCTGCGAAGATAATGAAACAATCCGTATCAGCAACTTCGTCCCGTGCATCGACACCCCCGATAACACCAAAGAAAGGAAACAAGAAACTTGCATCCATGACCAAGCTGGCTAAGTCGACATCGCAATCCGGCACTGCGACACCGCCGAGGGGTGTGGTTGCCGATCAGCGGCAGTTGGACTTGTCCGGAATGAATTTGGGGTCGAAGGAGGATGTGACGAATGTTGTTGAGGAACCGCCTAAAGTTGCGATTGCGAAGGAGAAGTTGATTGAGGAGGTCAAGAAGACGATGGAAGCTGAGACACAAAAGAAGGGGTTAAATCTCGTCGTCATTGGTATGTTGGTCTGCTGACACTTGTCCAATGTGATGGCGCTCATGAGGCCCCACTCTTGCAGGCCACGTTGATGCCGGTAAATCAACATTAATGGGTCGTTTGTTGTATGAGCTAGGTAGAATGGACGAGAAGACTAAGGTCGCGAATGAGAGGGGTAGTAACAAAGCCGGGAAAGCTAGCTTCGCTTGGGCGTGGGGGTTGGATGGCACTGCAGAGGAGCGAGAACGGTAAGTTTATACACAAATGAACTGACTTGGACTTTACACCCATCCTACAGAGGGATTACCATGGATATCGCTATGCAATATCTAAGCACTCCCCATCGGCACATCACGATTTTGGACGCGCCAGGGCACAAAGAGTTCATTCCAAATATGATTTCTGGAGCTGCCCAAGCCGACTGCGCACTTCTTGTCGTTGACGCCTCAACGGGAGAGTTTGAGGCTGGTTTTGATCGTGCAGGTCAAACGCGCGAACATCTTATACTTGTGCGAAGTCTTGGAGTGACACAGGTCGTGGTGGCTATTAACAAACTTGATCAAGTGAGTACACCTCGTTATAAGAAGGGCGGTCGTTTATGAGACTTGGACAGGTTTCATGGGATCAAGTTCGTTATGGAGATATCTGCGATTTACTCCGAGCTTTCCTGATCCAGTCAGGCTTCCAACCTTCGAGGACGAAGTTTGTGCCCGTAAGTGCAATGCAAGGTGTCAACCTGCTCTCTCGTCAAGGGGACGACGCGAAACCGTTGCGGTTCTGGTACGATGGACCGACTTTGGTGGATTTATTGGGTACGCATTACAGCGACCAGCAATTGAGCAGATACTCACGCATATATCTACTCTTAGACAAATTGGAGCCCCCGTCAAGAGATATCGTCGCTCCCCTTCGGATTCCGATTTCCAATATTTTCAAGGGACAATCCGCAGGTATCGCTGTCATCGGTAGGATCTGTGGTGGTATTGTACAAGTCGGTGAACGACTCCGTGCATTGCCGGGGGATGAAAGTGGAATTGTTAAAAGTATGTCGAAATTTTATCTATCCTACCCCATTGATGACCCACCGGCCAATGACAGTGATCGAAGTGGAGGACAAGAGCGTCGAATGGGCGGCCTCCGGAACAGCATGCACGCTGCATCTTATTTCCATAGACCCAGTGCAGCTCAGCATTGGCACGGTGCTCTGCGCGCCTAGCGAACTGGTCTCTTTGGCCATGACCTTCACTGCAAGGATCATCGTCTTCGATATTCAAATTCCCATTACTCCTGGCGCTACGGTTCGTATTGTTTATTCGCTCTGGTTCAATAGAGAAAGCTTATGTTTCGGGTTGTAGGTCGAGCTATTCCACCACTCTCGGGATCTACCTGCTACTGTGTCAAAGTTGATATCGACACTTGATAAAGGTTCTGGTAAAGTGGTCAAATCAAATCCTCGGTTTGTCCTTCCACCGTCCTCATCATTCCACTCTCTTATTGTAACCTCTTTGCCATTGATAGTGTCCTTTCAAAAGGACTTTCTGCTGAGGTTCAAATTTCACTTCGGACAAGTTCCTTGTCGGGTTCTGTGTCAACGGTCAAGTCGATTCCTATCGAGCCTTTTAGTGTCAATAAAGAGATGGGAAGAATTCTGCTTAGAAGAGGTGGTGAGACCATTGCTGCCGGTAAGTCGGATTTGATTATGCTAACATGGGTTGTTAACACGTTAACACGATGGTTCGATAGGTGTCGTTCTTGCATTAGTTGGGTAGGAAGGTGTATCTTGTAGCATTTCTTCTTGAACGATGTATCCTTGCGCTATCATCTTGTATCCCTTGCGAATTGGAGTAAATACCCGCTTAGAAGAGAACTTCTCTGCGAGACGATGTACTGTAATATAGTTAGTTCTGGTTCGAATTCTTGTGATTCCAACACCTGGCTGCCCCACGTGGCTTTGCTGATGTGTGCCGTGAGACAATGGCCTGATTTTGTTCTTTCGCTGCGTCGTCTGCGTGCTTGTACCCCGCTCTTGCTCAAGTTTTGCTCAGGTCATTGCCCCCGCTTTCGAGAGCCATCTCTTTGGCGCTATGAAAACCCTGGATCCCAACACTCAAAGGCTAAAGTACAGTGGTCTGCGTACGACGCGTTGTCACTCTTCGGCACCGTATATCTGGCGTGACTGTGTTGAATAGGAAACTCAGTTCTGGACCTTCACCGATTCACCAGGTAGATTGTGGTGGCGTATAACACGGCGCTGTTAGAAGGTTCTGTGAATATTCGAAACCGAAATCTAGATGAATGATCTTCCTCTGACCAGGTCGACGAACACTCTGCGGGTTACCTTCATCAGACCTGCTCGAGCCTATTGATGATAATCTCCTGCCATTGCATGTTGCTTGGACTGGGCTTGCTCGTTGGCAATGTGACATTGTACGCTGAACACGACCCAGAGGATAAAGGTCTGACATAGTCACACTCAGTCACTACCAGTCCCCACACGTTGCTGTAAGAACCGAACATGGGGTATTGGTGAGGCTGGTCTTGGGCGCCATTGTAGGCTGGTGAAGGTCAAAAAGGTTGGGTACTTTGTTCCCAGCCTCGAACTTTTCACCGGAATTGAATCTAGAAATGGGGAAATGGGGTTTGGCAGTTCATTCCTCCTTTGGGCTCAGCCATGCTGCAGAGATGTACAACACGGGTTCCACCACTTGCACGGATTAAACGGAGGCAATTATGGTCGCCTTTTATCGCCCGAGTGACCTTCTGACCCTCTCACCCTGCATCGTGTCTTCAGGGATCGTGCAACGATCAATCGAGGACTGTCTTTCGCTATCCCAATTCCAACCCCGCTACTGTTTTCGATCTTCCTATAAATGACGCCTATAAACCTCGGTGAGGTGGGCCAGTGTCACCTCTCGCGTCTGGGCAGAAAGGCTCATCCGCTATCAGGAGTAGTATGCTCTTCGTATTCTTCCTCCTACAACTCCTTCGGACGAGTGCGGCACCTACCACTACCACATTCGGTCCTGCACTCCCTCCCTACGCCATTCTATTTGGCCGCACAACAGGGAGCGACTGCCAGCGCACCCTATTGGACATCGTCCAGAGCTGCCTCGTCACCATCGCGGCCTGTGTCTTCCAAGCCATCCACCCCAACATACCTGATCCAAAAGCCGGTTTCTGTAAAAAGCAGTTCCAGAGAGTCAAGATCACCCTGCATGCCACCATTTGTCCAGAGGTTATCATTTTCTGGGCTATTCGACAGAGGCTTGGATCAAGGATTGTTAGGGATGAAGTTAACAAGGCCTTTGAAGACCTCAGGTTAAGTACGATCACCACCTTTGCTCAATATTGGCCGATTGAAAAATAAATTAGACTCACCAAAATATCCGGTCATTACTTGGACCGCAACGCACGGCCACTTCGCCCAGATGGGTGGGTTTTGTCGAGACGATACCGGGGTCGTTCTCTTCCCTCCAACGCTGGTCGACTTCATCCGAGAGGATCGTATCAACCTGAAAGGTCTGCAAATTACGAAGGAACAGCTCGAAGATCGCAGCAAAGGCAACCTGATCTCCAAAGTATTCGTCACATTGCAAACGACGTGGTTCGTGCTGGAGTGTTTGTCTCGCTGGCTGGCCCGCCTCCCCCTGACCGAGTTGGAAGTCATCACCCTCGCCTACGCCACTCTTAACATCATCACATGCGCAGTTTGGTGGAATAAGCCACTGAACGTCGGCTGCCCAAACTACCTCGAAATCTTACCCAAAAAGTCGGGAAACGAGAAGAAAGGATACTACCAAGTCTCGCTGGAAAAATCCGATGACGCAGCCAGTGTAAACATTCCACTCCTAGAAAAGGGTGGTCAAACCGACCTCGAGCAAATTCGCTCCTTCGGAGACGTACTACACGGCCTCAGCTGGGGAACAGAAGAACCTCTCATTGAACCTGTGTTCACCCGGTTCCGTTCCCTAATTCACAACGGGAGAACCCATGGGGTTCAACGTATCCCATTCACTGGCTGGTGTTCGGGATTAACCCGCCTCATCTCAAGGATCATCTGCTATAACGTCGCTCCTTTCGTCAACCTTATCGACCAGTCCACTGTCACCCTCAACGCTACGCATGTTCCACCATACTACGCAATGAAGATCCCCACACAAAAATGGTGGATCATGTGGTACCCCTCCTGCGCCATCTTCTTCCTGTTCGGTGTAGTCCACTTCATAGCTTGGAATTCGGATTTCGTTTATGGTTACGAACAGTTTATCTGGCAAATTTCGACCATCGTCATGGTCGTTGCCCCGCTTATTTTTGTTACGCTTGGTCTCTTATTTGACTTCAACGACAGGGGGCCTCGGTTGCCCTATTCTTTGAGGGTAATCCTGCATATATTCTGCTTTATCATGGCGTTGGTTACTCTTGTAGTTGCTCCTGCGTATGCGGGTGCACGTGCTTGGTCTTTCTTTGAGGCTGGATATGCACTCCGTCAGCTGCCTCCAGGTGCACGGATACTTAGAGGAGTTACGTGGTCATCCTTTGTTCCCCACATCTAATTTTTTGTTTGATACTTTGGCACGCATCTGGAAGAATTAACGCGATTTCTTATGCACTCTTCATGTTGTTCGAAAGTCAAAGTTCAGTATTTGATGTAGTGTACATCATTTATTGTGGGAAGTTATACACAGAATATACTACACTTGTCCTTGCACAATGCGTCACAAGAAAACGAGATAATAGTCCGAGGTTCTATCACTATGCCTGATCCCTTTCACTGTAAACGATAATCAATTACAACACGACCAGCAATTTTGCCATTTTGGAGGTCCTCATAAGTTCTATGGAACAGACGTTAGATCGTGAAGACTAGTGCAAGAGAAACTGAGCTCTCACCCTTTAAGATCGCTCAGAGGAAGTGTCTTGTAATGACACTTTACTTTACCAAGACTTGCAATCTCGATGGCTTCAACGGCATCTTGGCGATTGCCAACATAAGAGCCGATTATATGAATGCTCTAGAGTGTGGGTTTGACTTTGAGATAGGAAGGAAGTGGGAGGCATTGCACGAACGTACCTTGAAGACAGTGAAGAAAATAGAGGCAGTGAGGGTAGTTTCACCTGGTAAGCCAACGACCATCAAAGTGCCGCCTGCACGAAGGTAATCCAGTGCCTGTGTATATGGGAGGGGCTACAGGTCGTGAGTTAGGAGCAGATAAGCCAGAGCGGAGGTGAAGAACTTACCACCACTGCAGTAACTACGGCAGAGTGAGCGCCTTCACCCCCTGTTGCGCGCTTTACATCTGCGACGATATCTTTGGATTCTTTGAAATCAATCCAGACATCGGCGCCTAGCTCTTCACATAGCTTCTTCTTTTCAGCTCCAGTATCTATAGGGCTTGTGAGAAATCCGGAGAGGCACAAGAGTAGCGTATGGACATACCGATGGCGATAACACGAAGCCCACGAGTCTTAGCATACTGGATGGCTGAGTGAAAATTTAGCAATATGCTTGAAAGACGAAGAAGAATGGGGCAACTAACCAAGGTGTCCCAATCCTCCTCCGGCACCAGGTAACACGATCCAGTCGCCTGCCTCGGTTTGGCTGTACTTGATTGCGCGGTAGACGGTTACACCCTGGAAGTATCATATTAGGTCGCGCTTTACACATCGATTCAGGAAACTAACTGCGCAAAGTATGGAAGCAGCCGCTGCACTCTCCAGGTTGGCGGGGATGGGCGTTACATGACGGACCCAAGAAACCTACGTGCAGAGATATAGTCAAGCGCGTGTACCCACAAATAACTGGGCGGGACATACCACATA
Source organism: Pluteus cervinus (assembly GCA_004369065.1). Classification (NCBI taxonomy): domain Eukaryota; kingdom Fungi; phylum Basidiomycota; class Agaricomycetes; order Agaricales; family Pluteaceae; genus Pluteus; species Pluteus cervinus. Next base: position 15,302 of record ML208279.1, on the reverse strand, counting down.
GTGAGAGAATGTACCATCGACGGTGAAGCCACTGAGTTCGGCTCTTGGGCAATCTATGAAGAGATGAGAAGACAAATTGGGCGTATGAAGGTTGACATACTCTGTTCACGACCCTTTCTGCATTGTTCGCAATCCAAGCAACTGGAGCCGTCTATTAGTCTCTTTATCCTACCAAGGATTTGATATACTCACGAATTGGCCAACCACTTGATACCGACTCTATCACCGACCTTCACCGGGCTCTTCACCGTATTGTCAGCGATAGCGACAATTTCGCCAACACCTTCATGACCACCAATAAGTGGTGTCTTTGCTTTGAGCGGCCAATCCCCCAAAGCAGCATGTAAGTCTGTATGACAAACTCCTGTACAATGAAGCTTGACGAGACATTGACCGGGTTCAAGTTCGGAGAGTTGTTTCACGGGAACGTCGTCGCGCACTTCAATGGGTGCCCCAGCGGAGGCGATAACGGCTGCGGTTTGGAATTTAGGGATGGTTGGTGTGGACATTTCGAGTGTTAAGGGGATTCAGTTGTAGGGCAGAGGCTGTGGACCCATTTGTGAGACAACCAGCGTGTTTATATACTCACAAAGGGGAGTCCAAAGGATGCAACAGTGTTGCATTTGGGGTTCTCGTTGCCGGTACGTAATGGGTGGAGAATGACGATTCGGCTGCACACCACAAATTGTTGGAGTCTAGACCGACCTCGCCAGAAGCCTTGACCTTGTCATATTATTTTTGGTTTGACATAGCCTATGGCCCAGTCTGCCTAGATAACAGGACACGTTCCAGCTTGCGTGTATCTACGAAGGTCGAGACTTGTATTTGACAATCGGCAGTGTTGGAATCGGTTGGAACTCGGCCAATTCCATTCGTTGAGGTGCGTCCAGAAGCGACGAATTGTCGGGCGTAGCACCTGTGGGTGGCTTTATCTTGAAGATAAGAAGCCTTGGATTGCGAATTCACCTATCAACGTACCCCGCACGGTGCCAGAGGAGGTAGGTGTCATCAAACGTTAAGGTATTAGGTGGGAGAACAAGAGGAATCAGCAAGCGAGTCAGGGCCGTTGGTGGTTGGGGTTCCACATAGGCTACATAACTTCTACATCACGAACAAAGAAGAAAGGCAAAACGCTTCGATTTCGGGACAATATTGCGTGCAGTAGATACTGAAGGAGCATATAATGTACAACTACTTGGAAGATCTTGCAGGAGCCGGGATCATGCTAGGCTTTAACTTGCAGACAGCGTGGGCACAATCGCGTGCCAAGTCCGAGTCCAAGGGACCTCTCCCTGTCTGTACCACAAGTTATAATAAGACTCGGAATGGGTAAACTTTCTAGTGCCAGAGATAGTTTGATTTTTCGACTCAAATGGCGAAGTGCAAGACAGAGATGGAAGATATTGACAAATAATTCGAGTTCATAGTGAGGAGAAAAGCGAGATACGTGCATTGTATAGGTAGCAATGGTATTCGCAAGATAATGAAAAGAAGAAGAGAAGAAATTGAGGCTGCACAGTGCAGGCCCAAAGGTGGTATTGATGGCGCAGCTAATGGGAGTTTCCGGTTCATCATCCACTTGAGAGAGTGTTAGAACGAAGGATCCCTATTCAATGGGAGTTTCCGGTTCATCATCCACTTGAGTGTCAGAACGAAGGATCCCTATTGAGTGCTGGTGGTCCCAGAATACACCCCCCACCCAGGGTCATGCATCCAGTCAATTGACCTGGGACCAACTATTCCTCGGTTGTGCATCTCCCACTCTACATGCCAGAGTTCGGCGATGAGCACCTCGTCCAATGTGCGATTCGAATGGATTTCGATGTCCTCCTAGTGGTGATGATGGCGGAGGCGGTGGTGATGAAACGATCATGTCGATGATGTTTACCGTGACAGTGAGTTTTGAGCAAGATTACGAGTGACGGCGAGTTTTGGGCGGTGATGAAACGGTCATGTTGATGATGTTTACCGTGACGGCAAGTTTTGAGCGAGAGTATGATTCGGGTGCTGGCACTGGCAGGGTAGATATAAGTTAGTCACTGACTGGCACCATTGTAAAAATCATCAACATACCATGTAATTTAGCGTGCGCGTTGGCGTCGTTCATTGTGACGGTGGTTGACATTGAGGAGAAAGGTTACGATGGGGTGCTGGCACTGGCGGGGTGGATCTGAGTAAGTGGCTGCCCGCCATTTGTGGAAATCGTAGACATGCCGTGTATTTAGCGTGTGCATTGGCGTCGTTCGTTGTGACGAGGATTGGCGTTTAGTCAATTAGGTGTTCAGGCATTTTAAGACGAAGACTTGGATTTGTATCGTTTGAGGTGCTGGAGGGGGGAGGTGATGATGATTATGAGCATTGATCCGCAAAGGGCGTCAAGAAGAGCGTCGAGCACGCTCACCGTATGATGACTCGCACGTCATTGCCAAAGGGCAGAGAATGTTTAAGAGATGGAAGAAGGGGAGAAAGAAGCTTGTTGGGGATATCGTTGGAAGGGCGAGGCTTAAATACGCCGGAGGAGGGGTTTGGTCGTATTTTGGCGCTCGATGGCAAACCGTGATCAACGCGCAACGACGTCATCCACCTCTCTTATTCTTGTCATAGTAGATCTGAGTAAAGATACCCCGACCTCTTTTATTCGCATCATTAAGATAAAATGGCGTCACGCACCTCTTTTAAAATCATCATCGCACAAGAGACCGGTCCATGGCCTTGACTGGCAGGTATCAGTGAAGGTGGCTGGCCAGAGCGAGTTCTACCGGCGGTTGGGTTATCAGCATACAAAACACAGGTCGCCGCATTTCCCCTCCAAGTCAGCATGCGCATTGCACTGCAAGGCGAGGCTGACAATTCACTATTTGGTGGCAAGTGTTCTCTAGTACCACCCAAGTCCACTCGAAGATAAGACTGTTGCTTGACCTGCGTAAGCATCTGTGGAAATTCGGTGGTTAATAAGGCCAATGTTAATGAGATGGGGGAACTCAAGGATGCTTACTGCCGGTCATTGGCTATATGA
>ML208279.1:0-11349 GCA_004369065.1 Pluteus cervinus | reverse complement strand
TAAAGTGGATATTAGTACTGGAAACCCATGAAATTATTACTGAAGACGCACTGCCAATCCATCAGCAAATCGACGAGGGCTATTTGACGGCTTCCCACCCAGCCGCTTTGGCTAACAGCCGCTTTCGCTCTCACCGCGGCTAACGCGGTCCTATCGAGGCCATTGGCTAACGGAGCTTTGAATTTCGGTGCTTTGGGGGGTTTAGCTAGTTGGTAGGGCCTGTCTTGAGCTTTCGAGTTGGCCTAAAACCGTCGCTATAATGTGTACTTATGTTCAACCAATTTCTTAGTTTTGGATTCGCTTCGGAATGGGCTTCGAAGTGGACTATGCAATGGGCTTATAGTGGCCTATCAACGGGTAGAGGAATGAGGAGCCGTGTTATAATGATAAAGTGCAAATGTGGATACAAATGTATGGCCTTTGTAGGCGTATGATGGAACTAATCTAACGGTAATGACTGAGGGGATGGGCTGTGGGTGGAAATGCCGCAGAGGCGAGCACGACCTTCTCTAGTCACGGAATACAAACTCCCTAACGAAGAAGGGTCGGTCAGAAAGTGCAAAAGAAAACATGATGGCCAATAGATTGCGTACCTCATCAACGACAACTGCGCCTTCAACACAGAATTCTCCTTGTCCATCCGCCGATTCTTTGCTTCGAGTTTCTCCTCAGTCGTCTTGGGGATGCGCGGGCGAACAGTGCGTACGACTCCCTTCCCTTTGGGCTTGCGACGATCCGGAACTACCTCGTCATCCTCGCTATCGTCATCTCTGCGGCACGCCTTCTTCCCCTTTGAAGTGCTCCCTCTGATTTCCTCCTCGTAGTCTCCGTCACTATCTTCATACTTCGTCTTCTTAGAGGGGCCAGCCGCCGCGTTGGTGGCGTTGGCGCGTATGGCGGCTTTGAACACGTCTCGGTCTAAGCGAAGGGCATCGTAAACCGGCATGTCGAGGAGATCGGAGGGACTTGTCGCTGACTGACCCACGGGTATCTGATCTATCAGGTGAGTCACGCTAGAAAGAAAAATGTCGTAAGTGGCAAGGCGGATGTGCAGGTCGAAGGCGCTACTTACCTGAGGTACCCTTTCTTCGTAGTGGGCATGGCCTTCTTACGCGTGGTCATTGCGTGACTGGACTCGGACGAGCTCGTCGCCGAAGTATCAGCATAGGGTGAGATTGGAGCCCATGGAATGGAGGCGTTAGGGAAGCGATGGGTCCTGGTTCGCTGCATAGACGTGGGAGGATTGGGGATGATAGCCATTGAAGGGGTGTAGGTGATGGATAAAGAGAATGGGCGTGAATAAATGAAAGTCGAGAGAGAGGTAGTGGGTAGAGAATGTGGAGAGAAAAGTAGGCAAGATGTGCTGAAGAAACGGGAGAAACGGACGGTCTTTTATAGGATAGAAACGACCTGTAGGCGGATATGGGAATGTGGAGCAAAGATTGCTGATGACGATTTTAAAAGAGGTGGGGGAACCATGACGTAGTTTGAAGGAGTCCATGACGTCGTTGTCTGTTGGCAGCGATTTTCGAGAAGGCGGCCGTAGAACAAATGAGTCGTGTAGGTGTGGCGATGTACGAGGGGCATAGATGCAGTAGGCGTATTTTGGCGTGCGTTGAGATGCAATAGGTGGATTCTACATGGGTGTATCGGGCTAGTTTGTTCTCTGCGAAGATCTAATTCTATCAACTTTGTTAGTGATGCCGTTGAGGGAAGAGAAGCCTACGGCAACTTACTATTCATAGGCGGTGAACTTGCTCGCTGGCCTGGGCGTCCAAACCCTTGAGCTAGAAAAGTTCGGCGAGTGCTTGGGACTTCGTGAGCGGGAGCGGAGCAACTTGTCGGTTACGTCGGAGAGAGTGCGCCTGGAAGTGGATCAGTGCTGAAGGGGCTCGAAATGAGCCAAAAAAGCGAACCTTAATGCGCAGACCTCGCCTTCCAGGTGCTTGATCCGCTGCTCATACGCCCATAGCTTCTGGGCCACAGGCCTCTCGTCTGACAACCTCAAAACCTGGGGAAACTCGCTGGAGGCGTGTGTGGTTTGGCCAGGTATGAAGACTGGCGCCTCGGTGAGAGCCTGGGGCTGCTGTCCAGGTGTTGGCGAAGGCGGAGAAAGAACTTCGTCAGGATCCTCCTGAGAATCCGGGACCTGAGAATCTTCGTGGCAAAGTTGGGGGGTCCAGCGAGCTGGGACGACGTTGCGTAGCGTGGGCCAAGGATCTTGGGTGTCATCCTGGGTTTGTGAGGGCGGCGTTTCTCGAGGTTGGCGGATCATAGGGAGTTCGTAAAGGAGATTAAAGGCGGGGGAAATTGGGAGAGATGGGCGGGATGGCGAGCACAGCAAATGCACAAGTCCGAAGCGCCTAAGTCGGAGTTCGGAACACGTTTAGCGTGAGTCGACGTCATACCTTTCTTGCTCTCCTCTCCCCTCGCGATACGAAATGTCCTTGCGCGTCAGGTTTGCACCATCCCCTGCCCTATCTTCAGGCCTCAGCTATTTACCTAATTTCATTTAGCCCCCCACTCGAAACCGAATCCTGTAGAAGGTGCGTACCTTTCCCGCTGTTCTCTCAAGCAGCACGTATTCACAGCTCTCGCCTATAGCACGTTGCCCTCTCCGCCGGCCCCAGTCTTCGGACCAAGAGGAAATCCGGCCATTGTTGTCAACCTGAGGCTGGACGAACTGGAGAAGGCGGTGGGAGAGATGCAGGACGACCTATACGACGAAAAGGCTGAGAAGATTCGACAGCTCAGCGACAACGTCACCCAGTTGTTCCACGAGGTCCTTGGCATCAAAGCCCTTATAGGCAGCACCAATGAAGACTTCCTTGGCCGCCTGCAAGAGGCCAGGAAGCAGGCGAGGCTTAAAGACGTTCAGGCCTTTGTGACTCAACTGCAGTCGCAGATGCTCGATGTGCAGTGAGGCGCCGTTTCGCTTTCGTGTGTGTGTTCCGATTGCTCATGTCCCTGCCCTCAGCGAGCAGATGCGCCAGACCGATGCAAATGTGAGGAGCGTCCAAGGCGAATTAAGGTAAGTCTTGAGTCTGGCACTCATTTCTTGGCACTCACAGCTCTTAATCCAGACGGTTGGAGGTTAAGATCCTCCACGAATTGCAGGAATTTAAGTATGCCCTCCATTCTTCCTTGAACTTGCGTTCGTTGACCTTTACTTAGGGCTTTTAGGTTATGCGTCGCTGAAAATCCGCCGAGTGGTTGTTAAAGCCGCATATGTAGGGTTCAGATTACCATGTACAGGCTAGTGATACCTAATACACCAGGAACTATACCACCCCGTCACCCTTACTCGAGGATTCAAATGTTTGAGAGCGAGTGTACAACTTCGGCCGGATCGGAACTCGGAACACGCTCACGTGCGCAATTCGCGTGAGTTGGTTACATTCATGTGACAATGTCACTTTTTTTTTTTCAACCTCAAGAAGCACCGTCAATGCTTTTCTCTTTCCACCTCCTCTCTGTGCCTCCTTCTGACTCAATTCTGGGACAATGGAGCGTGATCTTTATCTTTATCGTTCTATATTAGCCCACAAGACCGAAAAACCCACCCTCAGCCCCCCTGTGCAACCTCCTGATGCTCAGGCAAGCTTCGCCTAAGTTCCTTTCCTTTTTGGGCGCCGACTGTCTTTTCTTTAGGTTGTGGCTCTTCGCTGCGGGCCGAGTTTTCGACTTGATGAACTCCTCCAGACGGCCTTCGAAGACGAGGAGCTTTCTGATAACGAAGAAGGGGCCGTCGGCGCTGATGAACAAATCGGTTCCGTTTCTGGCGCCGTTCCATCGCGCTCTACTCCCCCAAGTCGTCCGAGGCCTCAATCGGATTCTCATCGAAGACGGGCTCGGGACCGCGCTGCAATTAAAGAGAAGAATGGACACGCGCCTCGGCCGTCCATCAAGAAGAAGTACATCGAGCCAGCGCGCCCAATCCATTCGCGTTTCGTGGTCGAACAGCTCTCTGGTGCAAAAGGGGGCTACGTCGCGAAGATGGATGCCCCAACCGCCGCACAGAAGAGGCACACCGCTGCAGAATTGGAGGGTAGGGGGTTCACTCGGGTTCGATGGGACGGAAAGTAAGCCCTTGAACCCTATAGCTTCTCCACTCTGTTTATCTTATATCTGGCCTAGGACTCCTCGCCCCATTCTGGACAGTGAAGGCCGTGTCTTTGCCGTTCTGGTCGGGCAGCCAGATAACCCATCTTTTGCAACCTCCTGCGCCAACGTCCTTTCCCTCATGGCGCAAGAGGGCAAAGGGATCCAGTTCCTAAAGAAGGATAAGCGCCACCGCCGTGGCCACTTTCCGGCTGTCAACGTTGGGGTGATGCACGGCAAGGGCACGCAGTACCCCATCAACATCTCCACCTTCCCTTATTCCGAAGCTGTTCAAAAACTTCTGGATGATCCCGACGTCCAGCGCCTAGCCACGTTTTCCAGCGGTGAGCGTTCTTACCACGTCGTAGCCTTTATCTCATCTATCCCTTCCACCTTTCTCAGCAGCCTTTCAGCAGTGGTTTCCCAAGATTTTTGATTACTACAAAGACCGCTTGGATCAGCTCTGGGGAGAGTTCACCCCACCTGAAGGGGGAAGTCCGTTGAAGAAGAATTTTGTGCGCAGCATCTATACCTCTGCAGCGTTCAATTTCGGACCACAAGTCTGCACCTTCAAGCATCGGGATTACCTCAACTGCCCGTTTGGCCTATGCGCCGTACAGGCGCTTGGGAGCTTCGACCATACAAAGGGTGGCCACATAGTCCTTTGGGAGGCAAAGATTTTCGCGGAGTTCCCTGCCAACTCCGTCATTCTCATCCCTTCTGCCACCATCACCCACTCCAACCTCCCTTGTCAGCTGGGCGAAACAAGGATCTCGTTCACGCAATACTGTGCAGGAGGCCTCTTTCGCTACGTTGATAACGGGTTCAAAACGGATTCTCAACTGAAGGAAGAAGACCCTGAGCTCTATGAAAGGACTATGAAACGGCGGGAGAGCCGGTGGAAAGAGGGGTTGGCATTGTTTTCTCGCCTCGAGGAGCTGAGTTCTAGGTGAATTAGAGAGATAGATGTTATTAGAGATAGGTGCCATTCTAAAAGGCCACTTCGTGTGCTTGGTAATCTGCATATTTATTCACGTAGAATTTCTTGAACCTCCCCAAAGACTCGTCTGCCTTGAAATCATTTGGAATAAATGTTTCGCCTGCAACACCAATGAGGTGGGCGGCGCGAAGAATGGTGTTCAGGTGAATCACCGAACGAACGCGCTTTCCTCGTTCACTCGTTTCTCGGGAAACAACCCATAGACCTGTTGAAGGGGACGGTGCATCTCCCTCAGGCACGAACCACTCAACCAGTGCGCAGGGGTAATTGATCTCGTTGAGGGTGAAGGAAAAGAAGAAAATAACTTGAGCCACATGAAGCTTTCGAAAGCCTGGCAGTTTAAGGGTTGTACGAACGAAAATGCAATCGTGCCGTGGACCTTCATTTCGCCAGTTGGGAGTTGCACGGATGTATTCGCGTCGCATACCATGGATGCCAGAAAGGTCGCTTGGGGCGTAGAACGTAGCAGAGGCTGAAGAAAACACCTGAACCCGAAGGGTGTGAAATACTTCGGGGAGAGCCTCCATGGGAGCCTCCATTCCGTTGAATGGCGCATCTGGGTATAGTTGGTCGTACAAGAACCGGCGTATGTGGAGTGATAGCTTTGGTTGCCCAAGGTACTCAGAAAGTGCGTCCAGTGCTGGTGGATAAGAGACTGGGAATGGTGTGAGTATTATGCTTCCAAGAACGCTTCGAGCACCCTACCTGGCCGGGTTGCTAAGACCACACCAATTGCATGCCAATCGTCATCTACAGGCTCTCCATCCAGCCTCTCGTCGTCTTCTTCTACCTCCGTAGTCACTGCTTCGATGGTTCGAGAATTGCGAGGGACTTCAGGGTCAAGGAGGCCATCTGCGATGAGTTTGGTACGGTGGATATGCAAGGCATCAAGGCGTTGGTTTGTCAATGCCATCTGCCCAAGGGGCTGGTTGTGGTTTGATCTGCGGTATGGCTCTTTAACAGCTTTAATGTGCTTTGATTCCGTGATGGATGAACAAAGTCCATTTGGGGCACCATATTGTTGGATAAGCCAACGATAGTGAATGAGTGAATGCTGCCGTGGAAGGTTGAAGTCTTCACGTATGCCGACGTCCTTGAAGATCTGGCGCTCCTTATGAAACCGACTAAGGGCCTCGTCTAACTGAGATAGCAGGGAATGGTCGATAGTTGAACGCCGTACAAGATAGCAAAATTCCATGAAGGCAGAGACGGCGCGCACCATCCCAGGAGGGACGAGGCCGTCAATAGCTGGTAGAAACACCTTCATTAGAGCCTTTGAGTCGTTGCCTGTCCACTGTTTGAAGTTACGGCCATCATGAAATCGACGTAGTTCAGGAAATGGGGGAACAACTTTGATTCTGGGGGAAAAACGAAGTTAGCCAAACCCTCAGCTTCAAGCCAGGTACGAGAGCACTAACCTCTGGTCTAATTGTTCACGGCGAGCGACGCCATCATCCTGCTCCTCAATATATTTCACTACCCATGTTACGAGGTGGTCTTTGAAGACACCTTTGACGACTTGATGGAGGATGTCTGGGGAAAGTAGTTGGTGGATATCCGCCCCAGGAAAGTGTGTTGTGAACGGCTACCAAACATTATATTTTAGACTGGCCGTTGGTACGTGATAGAAAGGAATCTGACCTGTGTATCGCCTACAATTCCATATGCATTCCATAGCTCCTCGAGATCTCCCTCGTGTAGCTCAAAAAGATCCTGCACATATTCATGCGAGCGGAGAATGCGGTCGGCCTCGTCTCCATCAAGGTTGTGTGCATATGCAGTGCAGCGAGGGCACCACCCATAAACGATCAATGCTATAAGGCATTGTTCTGGGTAATCGCCTATATAGGGCCCAAGTCGGTAAAGGATGTAGCGAAAGAAGCCATCCCCACATCGTGTAAACCTTGGCGTCTCCATCCAGGGCTTGAGTGGTAACAAGATGTGGGTAACTGAGGTGTGAATGACCTGCCGTCGAAAGAGACGGAATAGCGCCGTGTTTTGTTGGCCATGGCTCGCTATATGAAAAACTCATGAAAAGATTGTCGGGGGTTTGAGTGATCTATTCATACCTTTTGGAATGGCAAGGAACGCAATCAACGCGACTCCGTTCCGGTGCCCTCGACGCGCTTGATTTTGAAGGTTTCCCAGAGAGGCGTACAGGGGATAATATTCGTTTTGACCAGTTGCCACAGAAACTGTCGTTTTGTCGCTTCCCAAGACCACAGGTGCAAGCATAGCACCATGCAGATCGGGTTTTTGAGCGAGGTCATCCTAGGATTTTCACAAGTTAGTGAGCGTCTCAAAGGTAAACCAAATCAGAGGCCAGCTTACCGCAACGTTCCAAGCCCAATCTGCCGACATAAGATCCCGGTAGCGGCGGGTGTCGTTGGCACAGGTATATATGCGTTTTGGTGCCCAGTCCATCTCCTTGGCAAAGTCGGGGTTTTCTAGCATTGATTCCATGATTTTGAGCGGGTTGCGATACCAAACCTCCCATCCCTTCGTCATCCAGCCAGGAGGGTTTTCTGGGAATTCACCGTCAAATAAAACCTCAAATGCCTCCCAACCAGTGATGCCCGGAACCGCATCGATGGTGTCGTGCATTTGCTCAACGTCGTCGAAGGGTGCTTCGCCACCAATGCCACGGCAGTGACTGGCCAGACATTCAATGAGGCCGTCGGTGTTTGCAGCAGAGGCTTGAATCTTTCGATATAGTATATCAGCAAAACGAAATTGCGGGTCGTCGTTGAATGGAAAAAAGCCATTATCAGGCACCGCTGATGGTTGAGTTGCTTGAGGGGTGGACGGCTCCACTGGCGTTACGCCAGGTAGCACCTCCTTCCCATTTTCATAGTACTTCGCTCCGTTGATAAAGGCGTGTCTTCGCTCAACGAGTGCGGGGTTTGCCTCATTGATCCAGAAGGATGGCTGCGAAATGGATATGGGTGGGCCTTCGTTGAGGTCCAGGCGAGCTTCGGGAATCGGTGAGCTCTCGCCAGAAGAATGCGTCGAGGGGCTAATTGGATCTGGAATAGGAGATGTGGAGGAAGCATTGACCTGTCCGGGAATGGGCGAGCTCCTGCCAGAAGAAGGTTTTGGGAGGGTAGTTGGATTTGGAACGAGAGGAGCACGATATGGGGCAGCTGATGTGGAGGGTGCATTAACAGGGTTCTTGAAACACTTTTTTTCATGTCGATGTAGCCCCGAGTTGTTGGTGGAGAACTTCTGGCATCCGAATTTGCAGTAACCTCCACCAGAGTGTTCAGCGCCCAATTGAGTGGTGGCCGCGTCGCGCATCAGATTGAAAGTGGGAAGAGCGATGAATGAGTGAGATAGAAAAACGCAATGAGATTGCCAAGGTCAATACAGTACATGTGTTTGTAAAATGTGGCTGCAAAAAGTCGTCAAACGATCGAAGCCATGCGAGGTTGACTGCTTACCTCTTTGCTACTTGTCTTCCTACACCCACCACCCAAACCCAACTACTCCCATCCAAACCCGCCTATCGCCCAGTCTACGAACCCCATGCCAGCCGAAACTCGCAATGATACTAGCAGTAACCGATTGAAACGCCCTGGTGCTTCCAACATGCCGCAGACAAGGCGTACAACACTTGAAGTTCAAGAAGCGAATGCAGCAAAGGAAGCCGCCAAGGCTGAAAAGAATACAAAAGATAAGAAATCAATCCAGAGAATGGCAAAGAAAGAGCTAAACTCACTCGCCAAGCAGAAGAAGCAGTTGGAGGGTTCCCAGAGTTCAACCCCCAAGCTAAGGATCTCTTTCAAAAGGCACAAGAAGGGCGACTCCCCAGCCCCAACTACCAAGGAGCAGGAGCCAGAAACACCAGCACCAGAGAAGCAGGAGCCAGAAGTGCCGGTGCCAGACGAACCCGCTGTGGGCGGCGAAGCCAGAGAACCAGAGGTCGGGGAGGATAACGATCTCAGCCAGTCAGAGGCTGAACCCGATGACGCACCAAAGCCGAGGAAAAAGAGGAAGGGCGTAGCAAAGCGGGAGGCGGTGCGCAAACATCGCGATGAGATGACGACCCAATCAGGTGACGTTGATGCCGTCAACGACGTGGCACCCGACGACGTCAATCAACAGAAACAAAAGCGAAAAGCTTCGATGTGCATTTCCTCTCACATCAGCTCGAACACCTTACTGACTCTCATATAGATCCAACGAGGAAGTTCCTTCTGAGGCAGTCCCTTCGTGCCCTCCAGCCAAAAAAGCCAAGCTCGTCACATCCGCCATTCGGAACGATAAACCCAAACCCCTCCTTCCCCCACCAACTGCCAGCAGCTCGAATAAGAACGCTTCATCAAATGTGGAACCCGAGGAACCCGAGTCGGCCTTTCAAGACGGTGGGCTTTGCTCGGAGGGCGAAGAATTGAAGCACCCTGGAGTTGAAGCGATCAGAGGTGGCTTGGGCACTCGCTACAAGGTCGGCTCAGTGCATATATTTGATACGTCTCTGATTTTCGAGTTTGTATAGAACCTGGTCCGGGTCAAGAGCATCCGACGCTCCAAGCCAGCTCCCAAGCACAAGCGCGTTCGACATCGCCCAACGCGCAAATCCCTTCCAGGTGAAACGGACTCCACCTGGTCTGATGTCCAAACTCTCGCGTTTGATGCCATGGCAAGGCTCGACCCATGGGAATCGCTAACAGAAGATGACGTTCTTGAAATCTGGAACACGATTAACGGCGAAACTCACTGGATCACTTTAGATGATGGTACTACAGAAGACCAGAAGGAGTGGTGGGATGTTATTCAATTCTTGGTATGTGAACTTTGCTTTCATCGCCATCCATTCATCCATCCTCGTTCAGATCAAACGCGACGTCGGGACACGCTGGATACACGGGATTTCACAAGCGAGTGAAGAGGCACTCGCAGCAGAGTGGGAGGCTCGTTCTCTCGAGTCGCGTGAGGATCGGGCCGCCTTCGTCAAAACGATGCTCGGAGATGACGAGGTCAAGTCCAAGAACAGGCCGTTTATTTGGGAGGGATACGACGCATATCCAAACATAGAGACGGTAACGAAGAAGGGCGGCGTCGAAGTGCCCAAAAAAGGCGTACGTCCCTTTCCTCTTCTTCTTGCGTTCGTAGTTTCCTGCTCACGGCTGCTATGCTAGAACATATTCAAAGGGTGTCTCCTTTCTCGCACACTGGCGAAACACCTTGAGCTTGTAACGGAGCCACTCAAAAGTGGGGACCTCGAAATCAACATGCAGCCCCGTGGGGTGCTGATGATGTGTATCATCGCGGTACGTACTATCGCCTTCTTTCCGTATTTTCTCTCCTTCAACCTATTCCTTCAGATGACCAGAACCCTCATGTTCTCCAAGACCGGCGCATACGAGCCTCCTTCTGGAAAGATGGGTGAATTTTCGGGTGATAACTGGGGAGATCGGTTCACCTCCTCGATAGACAAGAAGGATGCACGACGCATACATCTAGCAACACTTTTCAAGGAGTACATCGACAAGATGGGGGAGGAACAATGGAGCGGGATCATGGAGAAAGCGGCAAGCTACATAGGGGATAGAAAACGCGGGGGAAAGGGAAAAGAGGACGAGGAGATACCATGGGCGACGTCGGATGAGGAGGAGCTACGCGATTCGGATTATGACGGCGGATTGGACTAGGGCGCCTATTCGATGTCAGCTATGGTAGTACATTCTATATTCAATAAATTGCAATCTATATACGTCCTTTCTACCGCCTTTGTGGCCGCCTTAATCTCGGCCTTTGAAGATTGCTTTTGAGTGGCCTATTTTTCCACGTCATTTGAGAACTTTTGTGATTACATTCAGTGGGATACAGTTCTACCTACTCAAGCATCTACGACGCAACCTATTGCCTTACTATTGAGACAACTATGGGCCTGCCTTTCAAGGCCTTATCAAAGGTCAAAAACCACAATCCGGGATTCGGGGAAGGACGACGTAGGACGCCTAGGAGACAGTGACGCTATCAAAAGCCCGCGGATAGCTTTAATGCCCTAGACGAGTCTACGTTAGCCAAGGGGCTTGACTACCTGAAGCCCACCCTACTAGCCAGCCTTCGACGCCTATCCACGCTAGCCGCCCAATCTGTACTATGTTAGCCGCGAAAACCACGCGGTTAGCCCTCGTCATCTTGCTGATGTCAACGACGAGTCGGTAACGCCATAGTCTTGATATCAAGCACAGTCATCAAACAATTCGAACACAAGCTCAATGAAAATCGGACATACCACATCA
>ML208278.1:272553-284160 GCA_004369065.1 Pluteus cervinus | reverse complement strand
CATCGCCGAACCCCCGCCACGCTTCGAGTAGTAGATGCACAACTGAGGATGAGTCGCTCCCAGGCCAACTGGCTAGATGCAGTGACCCGAATGTATGATTCGGGGGATGCACTCTAGGGTCATTCGACAGGGGGGCAGATTTGAGTTACCTGATCACACCACTTGCCTCATCGGTGGTGCCAGGTAGAAGTGCACTCACCTCCCTTGGGCTGGTTCACGTCCCGAAATCGTAATCGCGTGAACCAGTGGTATAAGAGTTGGCTTTTCTGAGGTTGTGCATCTACTCGGCCTGGTTGGGGAGCATTCGAGGCGCAATACAAAGTGAGGAGTTCTTTTTCCCTTGTTGATGGATTCTCAACTGATGATTTTTACTAGATGGCATGCTCGCAACGATAAAGCGTACGTGGTCGAAGGCAGTAGTAACGGTACTAATTATTTCTCTAGTTGCGCTATGAATACCACCCCAAGGCCTTTAGGCCCGATTTCTTCATTTTCATTTTCATTATCTTGTGATTTATTTGTAAATTTCTTATCAGTCTCATTCTCTCCTACGTGCTATCCAAACAATACAAAAAGCTTTCTTTTCTCTCCTCACTACGAAATCATCGTGAACATGAGAACTTAGTCTTTGCAACATCACCGATTTCTGCTTCTCTTCCCCAGTCTTTCCTCTCTGGAACTTTTTACGAGAGATCGGGGTCCACGCGGGAGCAATTCTATGCCCAAATTCCTTTTGATATTCACAATTCGTTGATATAAGTACAACTCGTTCAGTTTGGGTGCTCAGGTACTAAATGAGAGCATTCCATCCCGAATCTTGACCTTGACATTCCGGTCTGTCCATTCAAATTGGATAGCATCCAACGAAGCAGCCGCATCACTTAAATTCACTATAAGAGATATAAGACTTTAATCCTGTAGAATCGGTGAATGAAACAGACCTGCGTCCCCAAGGTTGAACTTAATCGTCTTGAACGGTTCTGATCCACCGTGTCCTTGTCTCGGAGGTGCACCTGGGTTAAAGAAACTAGAAAAACTCGACCCAACCTTCCAGATAAGCACGGTACCCTCCTCCAGGGAAATAGTTACAAGACGTCGACCATCAGGGGAAAAACTGCAAGCAGATAGCCTTCGTTTATGGCCTTCCAGCACATAAAGACGAGTCGCGGTTTTGACATCGTACATGATAATGGCACCTTCATCAGTACCTACAGCCAAGCGTTGGGTTGGTACATGGAAATCGACAGTTGGATATCTGTAGATGGAATTATGTCAGAATCGGTATTGGAGGTGGGCTATTTGAGACCTTTTAACAATGTGACCAATAATTTCAGTGGCAGTATCGAGCACGGCCTCCCGGTAGGTTGTTGCATTAGGATCGAGGGATTTCACCACAACTTCCATGAGTTTGGGGATGTTAGGTTGCAATACTTGTGGCCGCTAGAAGATGGTTATGTTGCATCATTACCACCCGATAGAACACGAACGAGGCAACTTACCTTTCTAATAAGATAAGCAACTATTTGCATAACCGAGGTCTGGTGTTCGACACTGGTTGGTGAAATGATATCCAACCCCAGGGTCGTGATAAACAAAGGCGTATGCGAAGATGCAACCTGTAACACGGCTTGGCGTGCTTGAGCGGCAACATTTTGAACTGATATCGTGTCTTTCTTCGTACTAGTCGCCAGCGTAAATAGTTGCCGGAGAATGGCCACCGCGTCGATGTAGTGCTGCCAGACGTGGAAACCGCGGGAACATAAGTCTACAGCAAGTATGCGGAGCATCGGTTGATCATTATGCAGGTACG
This sequence comes from Pluteus cervinus, assembly GCA_004369065.1. Taxonomy (NCBI): domain Eukaryota; kingdom Fungi; phylum Basidiomycota; class Agaricomycetes; order Agaricales; family Pluteaceae; genus Pluteus; species Pluteus cervinus. The sequence continues at coordinate 282,350 of ML208278.1, read as the reverse complement.
AGACGAGGGACTTTGCGATATCAACAAGGAGGCTGTGATTGACCATGAGTTGCGGCTTAGATGTAAAGTGGGACGCTTACTTCGATGGAAGTAAGCTGTAACGTTCGGCAGCAATATACCCGCAGATGAAAAGAGCAAGTGCAGCGGTTTGAGAATCGGATTCTGCTCCGGTTTGCAGACATGGTACTGCATTAGATTGATTAGGATATGCATTGATCGGAAAAAGGACTACTAACGATGAAGCTGCCATTCTTCCGTTAATGTGCTCACATCTACGTCAGATAGTAGCGTTACAGCGTTGTCAAAGACCACTCGAGCTGCTGAACGGATCTCGTCTGCGTATTGTGAGGAGAGTCATGAGCCAGCGAAACGACGATGGCTAGGAAAACTCACTGGAAGATACGAACCATCGTCTCGCAAGGTACACGAGACTGGGCGCGTGGAAGGTTGGTCCCACGACAGTTTCGGATAAACCAGAGTAGAAAGACACAAGCTTGGTTGCACTTTCGGTGTAATCTATTCAAATTAAATTGCGCGAAGAGATCTAAGGGTGCTTGTCTCACCCGCAAACAGGCTGAGTGCACGCAAAACGGCCACGACTGCCAATTGACGAGAAGCCGTAACCCCTGCGGAGATGCACCAAGCATCAGGAGGCCAATCATACTGATACAAGCTCGTTGCTTGTGATCTGAAGCATAATTAGAGATTAAATTGTGCGCGAAGAGGTTTTACCCACCCATGAAACCCAACCATAACCGGAGATCGCTGAATACCCATCTTGAGTTGACACAATTGGTCAATCCCCTCATCGAGTCCAGGCGTAACCAAAGTCGACAATAGCCAACGCAAGCGCTCAAGCGTAAGGAATATTGTCCTACTTTGCTCTTTGCTCGTGCTGATGACTTTGGCCATTTCGGTGGACTCAGTGATGAAACGTTCCAGATCCAGCAAAAGTGATGAGGCTTGTGGGGGATTTACACACGTAGGAAGGAAGGTAAATGAGACCACAGCTTACCTGAATCAAGGCTTGTGAAGTGGGAAGGGATAGGTGCCCATAGTATCCTAGGCTGGGTTGTACAGTCTTGGATGGAACTAAAGCATGTCATTTAGGCCATCTCGGCACCTCAGTTGCTGGAAATACATACACTGTCGTCCAACCCCACTGAGCTAACGCCTCTTCAGCTTTTTCGAGACTCATAGACCGCAAAAATTCTCGGGTTTTGATATCCCAAACACGTGCCGTATAGTTGGCGTAGATGAGCATCAGGTTGTTGTCACCACCAAGAGACACGCGCTTCAAAGGGGCAGAGCCTCCTGGAATCAAGTAGAGACTTGCGGAAGTTGACTATCAGCGTATTTGATCAGAATCGGAAGGCATACTATTGAAATCCATCAATCGCAATGACCGCAATGGTTCCATCCTCTGCAACACATAGCACACAGCCGCGCAACGGACCAACTTTCTCGGTTTGGAATTGGATCACAGCAATCACGGGTGTTATAAATATAATCCAACGTGTGCATAATTGCAACGTGCTAAGATGCTGGTTTAAGACAAAGTGGGATTATGCTGTAGATGCTCACTCACTTCATTGTCCAGATGGCTATTGATCCATCATCAGCACCTCCGATAATGTACGTTTCTTTCGTTCGTGAATTCTGAACGGTTTGTAAAGTCGTGATACAACCACTCAACGCCGTGTCAGATACACGTTGCGGTGTATTCAGCTTTCCGGACATTTGAGGCAGCGGGTACTGGCGCAAGTACCCATCAGCTAGCGGTAATACTGTCAATGTGCGAACCTCACAACCTAGGAGGCACTTACAATGACCCTGAATTATGAAACCAAAGTCAAGGGGTAATAGCGTGGTGACGGTGGGCTTGCTGTTGGTACGAGGCGATGCTCTCCATAGAGTACGTTCTCGTGGTTGATCCACGGCGTTTGCGCCCAAGCAGACGAGGTGCCTAGTTCCGTCTGTTGTCGTCCTAGTAAAGAGGATCTCGGATAAGGACTTGCAAGCTATCACTTCGGCGGGCCCAACCTTAACCTTCTCGATACATATCCTACGGAACATGAACAAAGTAACACGTATATCGACATGCGGACGTACTGAGCCGGTATCTGATCTTTGGCTGGCACTTTGTAGCATATCATTTGTTCCTAAGATAACGTTAGGGCGCCGATATCGTCGGGTGGTTTGGGCTCACCTGCGATAAGACACAAAATACTCCATCAGAAATCCAAGAAACCTGGGCCGTGGGAGGGAGGGCTTGCTGCGCAAGGGTGTCGATAGAGTCCGCTCGCATTTCAAAAATCTGCAGAAAGTTACACCGCGGCTTCGAGCATCAAATCTGATACGTACCACTAGTTGAGCGGAATTCCATGCTAAACCCAGGGTTGTCGTTCCGAACTGGCGAAGTAACAAGGAGGCCAAACCGTTGTCTAGTTGTAGACTGCCCAACGACACCTCCGTGTCTAGTTCCAAGCCCCCTGGACTTTTTATCTCTTCAGCAACTGATAGATTGTCTGAGGACTTTGTGATAGTTTTAAAAGGGTTTGGGAGCAGATGCGATAGCTGAGGTCCAACCACCGAGGCTGGTGAAGATACGGGCGAATCCGGTTGTATATGAATTGGCTGGACGAAAAGATCCCCATGGGTCGTTGCCCGATAAAATAGGCTATGACCTGAAGCTTGTCAATAAACTGATTGCCAACTGATAATGGGTCATGGGTACCTTCTGGGCTGCAGTAAATCCCTGCCGTCTTGGACGAGCCTTCAAAATGTCTGCGGGCGAGCCGTTTGAGATCTACATCGACAGACCCCGTTTTTGAGTCCAGTGTGACTTCAAATATAACGGCCTGTGTTCTATTTTGTGCCTCTGCATCAAGGTTCAGGGAAAGGTAATTAGTTTTTTCAACGTCAATGTTGGCCATCGCCACCAGAAGGAGCGACTAAAACGGTTGAGCAAGATATATGCTATGGCATAGCATGTACCTACCTCGTCCACTTGATGGAAATATAGTTCCGACCACTTCCAGACAGTACTGCTGATCTCCAAGGACTGTTCACTCAACGAGTGAACGTCTTCCCCGCCCACACCAGCGGTCGCAAGACACGAACCATCCTCGGAGTGGAAAATAAATATATTTCTAGTTCGGAATTGAGATGAATCCAAGATACAGATTAACTGCTACGAACCCGGAATCAGTGAGAACGGCAAATATGTCTCTCCCTTCCAGCACAGCGACATCCCCAACACCGGAAAGTTCCCCTCGCATCAGTGGGGGGACGATGTGATAGCGCAATTCCAGCTCATGAATGCTACGGGGGCCAACGAGAGAGTTCCTTCGAGATGTGGGAGTGGATGCTGCCCTGGGCGAAGGTATGGTTGGAGATAGCAGGCCTTTCGACAAGGAACGTTTGGGCGGCGAAGTTCCAAGTTCATTGATTGAAGGAGTGCGAGATGCAGCTGGTGACATCCAGTTTGGGCTTGTATCTTGTGGAGAGGTCCTGTCCCTTGGACTTTTCCCCTTCAGCATATCTTTCAGCTTCTCCGGTTCATCCTCGAAATCGACGTAGTTTTTCGGTGCTTCCACTTGTTCAGTGGTTATTCCGGAAACAATCCTGGAACGACCCGTGACTTTGAAGGGTGCTAATGAGGAGCTAGATGAAACACGCGCACGAGGTTGCGAACGCCGAACGTGGAGAGAACTCGATGCTGTAGAGTGCTGGGAGGGCTCCCGAGGTTGAGAATTAACGGGATCGTTGTGCCGACGCGTTTGATGGAAGACGTACAGCGTTCCATCTTGACACCCGACGACTACACTCTTCTGTGTCTGCTCTGGTTCGCTACCATCGTTCTGCAGTGAACTCGCGCCGAATGTGCCCCATGCCCGTAGTACAGAACACTGCGCATTGGAAAAACTCCAGTCCGACAATAATCTCCGAGTAATCAGACTGTTCTGATCGAAGGGGCCTTCGTCGATTGGGCTGAATGTCAACGACACGTTAAACGATGAACCTGAGGAAAGAATCTGCGACATGGTCGCTGCATGAGGCGTAAGTGCGTCACGCGTCACGCATGACTTCCTTCAACCTCTCCCCCTCGAGCTAGTATACAAGAACCTTTGAATTATCTAGGCTCACCCCACTTTTTATGGTACTCAGTACCTGCACGAACTCGCGCAAGACCGGGATGCGTAAACCCTAGGGATCTGCCCTTAGCTGTCAACGATTGCCCAAATCAAGCGCGTTCAGCTTCGTGCTATGGGCGTGGAGGTCTTCCCGTTCGACCTAAAACTGGAGAAGAAAAATGTATTTTTACTGTTCCAGCCACAAACAGGGGACCCCTTACTGGATCTCCGTCGCTGCTGTACATCTCTTGACGACTTCACAACCCAAACTGATCCGTTGCGGACCCCCCTCGCCTGACGAATGAGTCCAGTCAAGGGGGGGACACAAGTATGGATCACAGCCGTGGCTGAAAAGCTGTAGGCACCCAAAGGATATTAAAATGCTTGTGAGGTTCATCGGTGCTTACGACAATGTCCCCTTCTAGTTCTGCAGAGATATCTTCAGTATTTCTCTGTGAGTGTCTACCGGTGCCATATGTCGAGCCACTCATCCCATCATAGTCCTTGCCTTGACATTATGCCTGATTATTGTGGTCCTCGTTGGTTTCTTCCACCCCCACCTCCTTCGAGCCCGCTGGACTGTTGAATAGAAGGGCAGTCGGTGAGCACCTAACTCGCTATATACGAAGCGCCCCTACTTGTCTAACAAATCCAATAGACTCCGTTTCCCATATTGCGTTACTATCTCCCATCGCCCAGAGTAGGGTCTGTTCTCCATGCAGTTCCCATGACCTTCTCAGGAATTTCCTGCAGTCGTATATTATACGAGAGAGAAATTGGACGTTATAAAATATTATATACGCTTTCCTCCCCCTCCTTTATAAAGGCCATTAATTCACGCCACCTTGTTCATTTATAGATAAAAGCCACAAATAGATAGACGCTGCCAATGGGAAGGGCTATCGGCCCGTGAGATGGCACGCAATGATGAGAATGATTGAGAATAAGAGCCTTCATATCAGTACACCTGTCAGCTGTACAGTACCTTTACTCTTATACCCCCGCCTGATATTCCGCTCACCAAGTATTCGACTCCAATACCGACTAGCGGAAAAACCTTTGGTAACTTATGACCACATCATCCGAGGCTTGTCCTGACTATATGCCTAGCAGCGGGCCGTTCACGGGGGAGATGCTGCAGCCGCAAATCGTGGCGCAGGTTAAAAACCCCTCACCCGGGCTCCCGATGAAAGGCTAGAGACCCCCACAAACCTCCACGATGAGGACAGGATTTATCGCCTTCTTACTTTCTGCCGCGCAAATCGGTGCTGCCCATTGTGAGCCCTTCACTAGCACCCGACCTGACACACATATCAACATAATTTGACGCCCATGACCAGATACTTTCCCTAGTTTTCTCGTCAACAACACACTCTCCCCCGATTGGCAATATGTGCGCGTTACCGAGAACCACTACTCACAGGGACCTGTAAGTTGCTTGTGCATCGAATACGGCGGGCTTCGATGAGCTGACGATCATGACGATAAAGGTCACAGATGTGAAGAGCCAAGCCGTCAGATGCTATGAGTTGGACAGCACTACCGCCGGACAAGCTGGAGTTGCTACGGTCACGGCGGGATCGACGGTTGGATTTAAAGCCAGCAACACATTGGGACACCCGGGCTATTATTCGGCGTATTTGACCCCCGCCAGCCCCGCGGCCAACTCCATGAGTGCGGGTCTCGGGAAGACTTGGTATTTGAGCCCCTACTATATCAACGGGTTCATTCATTCGCATGGACAGGTTCAAGATTTGGGAATGGGCGCCAACATGGTCGGCGAGTACAGGGTTGGTTTTCAACAACCTCAGTGCGTTCCTTCCACGTTTTGCGTCGAACAACGTCCAAACATGCCCCAACAACATTGAACATCCGCAGATATGGATCGCTTCAACTTCACCATCCCCAAAAGCACGCCTAATGGGTAAATATCGTGTTCTTCATGTCTTGGCGCTTCTATCTGACACTCCGGGGTCACAGGCAGTACCTTTTGAGGGGTGCGTCAAGCTATTTCAACTTCTGAATCGCGTTGTGACGCCATCGCGACGATTCCCAGCTGAGCAGATCGCACTCCACGTCGCGAGCACAAACGGAGGGGCACAAGTGCGTTTGTTTTAAAGTACACTTCCTTTGGAATATTCTCAACTCCAATCTTGGCAGCTCTACATCGGCTGTGCGCAGATCAACGTCGTTGGAGGGGGGAAAGGAACTCCTGCTCCGACAGTTTCCTTCCCAGGTGCGTCAAACTTAGGCTTCCACTGGAACGAAGCCGAACGGATACTCCCCATATAGGCGCCTACTCCGCGACGGACCCTGGGATTTTGCTAAGTACATCCGTTTCGAATCTCGGAGGCCATATGGTCCTGAGACATTTTTCAAAGATATCTACGCATTACCAGCGGGATTTTCTGGATACAAAGCCCGTAAGTCGGGAATCTGTTTATTACGTTACTCTCTTGACGGCAAAACATCCAGCTGGGCCTGCCGTTTGGAAGGGCTAGATACGACGGAAGTTGCGCCTTCACCTGTGTCAATTTCTATGGAACTGTTTGTATCAATCGAAACGAACGAGGCATTTCTAATTGCACTTTCCATTTGACCATGTCGGGAAACAGAGCTGGGAATCTGTAGGTCTTGAGGCAGTGAGGGGTCATTCACGCGATTCTGATCTTCGACGAAAAAGGATTTTTTTCGAGAGCAGCAGGCGGACACACACCCAGCCGGCGAGCTGACACGCCAGCTGCCGAACCTCTTAGGTAGTGGGAATGGCTATGCGCTCGACATAACTGGGGTGTCACTCCTGATTTTCGCTCGACAAAAGCACAGAGTTAACGGTGAACTCTCGCTATTTGAAGCCGACAAATGCCATTCTGTCACTAAAATCGGCCCTCTCAGCCAATCACAACTCCTCTATCGATCGGTTGGACTAGAGAGGAACTGAAGACAGCATCCAAGTATTGTGTCTTTTTTTGAAGAGAATTAATTTTCGATTTTCTCAAGACCTAACCATATTCTTGGCGAGCAAATAGCTGTGCGTCCAGCTCTCTATATCAACGTACTCCAAAGTAGGCCTATCCTTTCCGACACCCTCACTCTTTCTGACTACCCCCACAGTCAGAACTTCATTCCATTCCTCGCTCTCTGACCTATCCGTCGTAACCTTGTTGCAATTAGACTGCTATGTCTCCACGTGAGTGGAGAATGAATGAAACGTAGTTAATATCTCTGAATCCCCGTGTTGCGCTATAGGCATCGTCACCAGGTTAACAGCTCTCGTCCAAGGCTTCTGGCCCACCCCATTTCGGAGCCGTTGGGCTCAGGTCATGCCATCGTAAGTGACAGCCGCTACATTGACCTACCTCGAACTCAATCTTTGACTCGGATGACTAGCGGCCCCGCTCCAGTTGTCAAGAACTCGAAACACGGCTATCATATGCTTTAAGATTTTCCTTCTGGTCTTTGGTCTCCGGTCATGGCAGGTACTTTACTTTTGCAGCGTCCCTGGCGTTCGAAGGCTAAATCGACCCGCAGATCATCAGCGGTTAAACTCTATCGATTTTCGACCACGTATGCCTCGCGTACGACACAGAGATTGCGCCCCCGCGTCCCAACTACAAAGCCGCGGCCCCATCTCCGCCCAACCGCCCCGTGTCACACGCCTCGATTCCACCACCGCAATCGAAGCCAGTGACACGGATGGAGCACGCTTTCAACCTGATTTCGTGCCCGTACACCCTGTTCATGGATATTTTGCGTCAGTTTGTGCCACTGTCAATAGTTCATAATCACCCACAGTTTCCTGTCCTGTTAGCTTCATCCCAGTTATGAATCCTTCCCCGGTCTTCCCCACCTTTTCTTACCTGTTCCTCAGTTTATTTCGGAGTTGGGCGCTTGCACCCGTTCCGATTCATGTTCATACTTTGACTCACACAACCGTCTTCATCGTGTTTTCAATATGTCCTCTATATTGCTCTCAATGTACATGCACAGTCTAAATTCTAGTGGTCTCTTCAGAAATTATACAAAAGCGGCGAGCAAGCCTATAAGGCACTTACAAGATATTGTATCGACCTGTCAGGGGGAAGAAAGCGACGGGGTAGAGATATGTTTTGTGGCGTAAAGGCATAGTTCACCCACGAACCGGAAGGTGGAGGAGAAGGTATGAGCGTCTGGTCAGGATAAAGATGGGACTGACTCGGGAGTGGAAATCTGGTTTTATAACAACGACACCTTCATGACGCCCCGTGATTCGTTCCAACACGGCTGTCAGTGCATCGGAGGCTGCTGTTGACCGAATCACCATCTCATGACAACGAGTTTGACGGCCTTGGACGGCCTCCTGAGAGATTATTGACCAAATCGGAGATATCAATCGATTGTGAATTCTGGGATACTCACTTGTCGAAAAAGGACAAAAATGCTGTTCTTGTCACCGCCCATTCGCAAAGCCCTCTGACCTAAGGAACGTGTTCTGGGTGAGAATACAAGGAGAGGTGTAATAGCAACACGAGGTTTGAACTCAATCCGAAATGCCCAGGTTGGGCGTAATTGCTTGACAGCTGTCAAATACGACAGTCCTAGCATCGCTAAATCCTATGCACATAGACACCATTCACCGCCTCGCTGTATGCTGTGGAGGCTCCCCGTACGTTCGATGCTGTAGGGGGGAAAGGATATAGTACCAGACGGTCAAGTTGCTCCCCTTTACCTAGTTGTTCAAGGTTGTTGCCATGTTCATCCCGGTGCTGAACGGATCGCCTGCACTTGACGACGCGTCCAAGTTGAACGAAACTGAAGGCATCGATAGTGTAAAAGGAGGTGCGTCAAACATCATTACTTACCTGTAACCACTATGAATGCGCCTTATTATAGCCATCATCTGTATTCTCATATTCTTACTTTACTTCCTCGGCGCGACATATGTTTACATCACACACGGGCGATACGAGGTCGAACGATTAAGAGAACGTGAGACTCCAATGAAGTTCAGAGTGCTACACTGACCAGGATTCTGAAGGTGCCCTTCAAACGAAGTACGGTAGCACAGATCGCGCACCAGAGGTCAAAATCAAAGAAAAGGTTGAAGTCCCAGATATCATTTTGACCAGTGAGTCGCAGGGGCTACCACCGAGCGTTCCTAACATGTTTCCAGCCGCCGACGCGTTTCCTGTCCTCTCGCCGAGTGGGAGCAGCACTGAAAGCACAGTTAATACTCCAAGACGTCAGACATTATAACGAGCTGGCTGCTTTATGTCATACCTTCGGATACCCTGCATTTTCTCCACGATTTTTCACTACGCGAACCACTTATGACTTTGACAGATATTTCATTATTAATGTAACTATTGGATACAATAATCAATACTCACTGAGAAGTAATCGCCAGTATCCTGCGAGGAAAGGACCAGCAGTTACATAAAGACCCGTCCTGAGCTGGGCGGCTGAGGCGGAGGACAACACCGCACGAGCGCGACGCGACGCGAAAACACGCGGTCACGTGAGCGCCACGCATAAGGATTCCGAACCCGAAGTTCGAACCCCCTTAAGGTCCAAACCCGTCCACCAGTTTCTCGCTCGTTGCCCTCAGCGGAATACAAGCCTTGTGGTAAAGTTTCAACGCTACTTTACTATCTCTGTGCTTTGACTTACTACTTTTCTCAT
>ML208278.1:236461-272038 GCA_004369065.1 Pluteus cervinus | reverse complement strand
AACGATTTTCATCATGACTTCAGTCGGCGCTGTAACGCGACAAATTGCTGCCCTCGAAATCACGGGTAATAAGCCAACAACGTCGTCATCTTCATCATCCAAAACCACCAGCGCCTCTTCACGATCCCTTCACACGAAGCAGCCAAGTCAGAACAATGTTTCGAAACTCTTGACCAAATTCGCCGCACCAAATCCATATACCACCAAGCCAGCTCAACCATCTTCTCTGCGAAACCCCACATATGGACATAGCAAACAGCCATCGACAAGTGATACCACAACACCTGCCACAAAACCCGCACGAACAGCACAGCCCTCCGTAGACATTGGCCGTTATGATGGTGGCCTCGAGGAAGAAAACGAGAAACGAGGGGAGCGGGTTTATGGTGAGGCCGCTGAACAGCTGGCACTTGATTCTAGTGTCTCTCGGTATGTGATAGTCTTCTAATTTTATGCTGTCTTACCGATAAGTTCCTCAGGAAATGCCCAACCCGAGAATGGAGTCTTCATGATTTCGATATGGGCCGGCCACTCGGAAAGGGTAAATTTGGCCGAGTTTACATGGTCCGAACCAAAGACCCCAAGTATATTCTGGCCCTCAAAACACTCTACAAATCCGAGATCGTCCAGAACCGCGTGGAGAAGCAAATTCGACGGGAGATTGAAATCCAACAAAACCTGCGACACCCCAACGTTCTTCGTCTATATGGCTACTTCCACGACGAAAAGCGTATTTTCCTTATGCTTGAGTTCGCTGGTAAAGGCGAGCTCTACAAGCAACTGAGCAAACACGGATGCTTCTCCGAGAGACGAAGTGCCCGATATATTGACCAGATGGCAGATGCTCTCATATACCTTCACGGAAAGCACGTCATCCATCGAGATATCAAACCAGAGAACCTGCTACTGGGTATCAACGGGGAGTTAAAGATCGGTGACTTTGGCTGGAGCGTACATGCTCCAGGTAACCGAAGAATGACGCTCTGTGGCACCCTCGACTACCTTCCCCCTGAAATGGTGGAAGGGAAAGAACATAACGAAAAGGTTGATTACTGGGCACTAGGTGTCCTAACTTACGAGTTCCTCATTGGTAACCCGCCTTTCGAGGATCGCAACAGCGTGTCCAGTGAGTGGTTCCGCCAGGTGTCTTCCACGTTCGCAACTAAGCTCTATGTAGACACCTATAGGAGGATTGCTAAGGTTGATCTTCGATTCCCTTCAAACGTTTCAGCTGAGGTTCAGGATCTCATTTCGAGAGTAGGTCTCCATCTCGGGTATACGTGGACAGAGGCTGACACCATCGATAGCTCCTCCAATATGATCCGCAGCGCAGACTGCCTCTGACCGAGGTCCTTACCCACCCATGGATTGTTAGACACAGGCCTCAAGGCGTCGTTCGGGAGAGCATGGCATGACCTGACTCCTTTCTCTTTTGATTCTGTTCTCCGTCAATCTGATACATGGACTTTCTTCTCACATATATCCCTCTCACTTTACACAGCATGCACGTTTTTCTCCTTCCCTCCTCAAGTCCCTTTATGCGTGCCCATTTCCCTATTTATCCTCTTCTTTCTTGGTTCAAAGTAGCCCAATCCTGGTTAGAACCGGTACTCGTAATCGATCCACGTTGGGTGTTCGAGGAAAACTTTATTGATCGTGAAGTCCTGGGCTTGTCGACCAGTTAAAAGATGCTCGATTGCTACGCGTTCTGAGGTGTTACCCCCTGGCCCTGTAAACCACACCCGCTCTGTAAGTCCTTCGTGAAGAAAGAGAAGATACATACCAGTCGAGTCGAATTCGGCATAGAATGTGGTATTCATAATTACGGGCCTATAATGCCCCTCGTTAATACGATACTTCTGGTAGTTGGGAAACTTACCGAGCGGCATCAAATGGAGTCCAACCCGCAGGCGCAATGCTATCATCCATGTTTGTGCGCAGATAAACGGACGTAGCCAAGTCATTCCATGGGCGGCCTAACAAGCGCTCGTGTATTAGGGATCACAACTGCCATTTAAGATTTGGCTCATACTCACCGAGGAAGCACCGTCCAGCTGTTACTGTAGTTGCGTTTGCGTCGGGAGACTACGTCAGCATATGCGCAGATAAGTGCATAATTCTACTCGGGTCTGGCAATGGTTCACGTACCCGTATAATCTGCGAGTCAGCGATATATACACCATAACGATTTCCAGGTGCGTCAGTGAGGTTTGTTCCTTTCCATACGGCTATACCACCACCGCAGGCGCGGTTGGCGAGGACAACGTTTTGGAACCAGCTATATGGCTAGGTTCAGCGTGCGAGATGTGCCAGAGGTAAGAGAGCGTACGCGGTACCGAATCCAAACAGATCTGTGGGAAAGTGGTCAGAGGTTGACGATCAAGGTCAGTCAAATTCACTTACAATCCGTCTGTCCAAAGAGTACACTATCAACCACGTAGGTACTGGCGTTTCGACCCGTATACCAGGTATCTTGGAAGCTCGCAAACGAACAACCGTAGAAAGACGCATTAGCGTAAGAAATATCTGTCACCAACGCCTGGGAGATGGAAAAATTCGCCTGTGAAAAGAAGAACACGTCAAAGTCAGCCAGGCTGATCATGAGGCTCTCAACCCATGCATGACAGTCACTCACAGCCCGATTCTGGAAATCAATATTATAAGCCTTAAAGTCCACATTGCCGAAGAGTGGTTGAAGTGGTGCGCCAGTAGGCCCTGCGCCAATCAAGGAAGCATTGAATGATGGAGCAACTAAGAGGACAGCAGATTGGGCATCGTCCATTCCAGTCTGAACGAATTGGTTGTTCCAAACTTGGACGAGATTAACATTTGGTCCCGTCAACGGGGCGGTGTGGGGCAAGTCCAGAGCATGCACCGCAGATGGAGGTAATTGTCCCTTTGAGAATCAAACAAGACGGGTGTCAGAAAGATTGTAAGTAGTGAGCTCAGGAGGTGGAACTAACCAGCAAGGTAAGTGGGCCTTTGCGAGTAACATTCAGTATTTCGTTGTACTCCCCGGCCTCAATAAGAAACACGGCGGGTCCTTCTTCCGGTCTGCCGAACAGCAGGGGTGCTTTAATTAAGAAAACAATTGAAAAAAGGGGGAAAGAGGAACGAACAACGACAAAATTGCGTCCTGAATCTTGTTGAACCTTGCATGCTTGTTGCTAGGGTCCTGTGAAATGAATATCGTCCCGGGAGGACAACCTGCCAAGGGAGATTCTGATTCCGTCTTTTGAAGCTGACATTCCAAGAATTGGGGTGACAGTGCGAGGACTAAGCTCGACTGAAAGAGAAAGGATAAGGTTAGGAGAAGCTTTATCATCGGGGGATGCGAATTGGACGCGAACTGCTTCCAAGTCGCATTCTTGAATGGTCAACTGGGGGAAGGCGGACCGTGAGGAATCTGAAAACAGGGGCATGTGAGCTGGCTTCTGGCAAGGCATGGGAGTGCCACGAAGCGCCGTACGGTCCGCCAACATATTTCGAAGGCGCAACCCATTTACGAGACCAACTTCGCGGGCTCGAAGAAGGGCGACCACCTGCTCGAAGCACAAATACGTACCCCGCAGTGTAAAAGAATAGCCTTTACTATCACACCTCAAAAATCTATTCGCTACTCGTCGTTAGATCGGTGGAATACAGGTCATTAAGGAGATGTGGTGGTCAACGTACAATGCATCTAATAAAACATAACGAAAGCAAGTGGAAAATCACAATATCCGTCTCAATCGATGTCCAAGGATCGTTGCTCGGGTGCGAGACCCGGAGGCCTTCGGGGCGGCTGATAGGGCTCGAGCACAAGTCGATCCCCAACCTGACTTATAATTTCGCATAGCCTTGAATCTGTCATGTACCTCGGTCGGCATGAGAGAATTTTAACCCTCTCGAAGGGAACCGAAGACACGTCCGACTGGTCCCCTTTGTAGTCAGAAGAAGTGGGGGAAAGAGAACGATTCGAGTCGAGTGTTGCGAACCCTTTCTTGTTGAAGAGTTCAGCCAACTGCTTGATGGATGGAGGTCCTTCACAGATAAAGTTTCGGAGTTGAGGTAATATTTGGCCTGATCCGATAGCCTGGAGCGTCTGTTTGTCAAGCGTCGCCTCAGGGTAAAATTTGACGGAGAGATCGGTGATCTTTGAAGCGCCAGACGCCTCGAGGACTTGCCTCAGAGACCTCACGCTTCGCCTATCTCTTGACTCGAGGTGAAATTCTCGTAGACTGGAGGCATATTGAAGGATGGAGGTGGAGACGTGAGTCCACCTCTCTGGGATGTTGATGGATAGCCTCTCCAGTTTTGGAAAAATGAACTGAACGTTTTCGAAGGGGTTGCCGTGCATGTCCATATCGATGTCGAACGATAAGAGAGAAGGCAGCGTGATGTCGGTCGTCTCCCAACCCATTGTCGAGTATAAGCTGGCTCTGCAATGTCGCAACGTGGTCATTTCTCGAAGGGCGGAGAGGAATATGTGAGCATGACAGCCACGTAAGTGGACGTCTGTTATTGTTGCCCAATTAAGTTGGATTAATCGATCCACGGGTGCCTCAAACTCGAGGTGCTTCAAACGGGGTGCGTTTTTACACAATGCATTCGGTTCGTCTTGTCCTATGGATGGGAGGGTATACCACAGTACAAGCTTTTCTAGTAATGCAAAATCCGGACTGCTGTGAAGGAAGGCGCCTGTATGAGGATAGTAGTATGGGAGGCGAACAGTAAGTTCGCCAATGCGAGAGGAATGAGGGAGGATGATATGTTTGATGAGGTTGAATTTGTGAGGAGAGGCTTCCATCCATTCCTCTGCGCTGCTGTCCAGGAGACACGGAGTGATGATAGAGAGAGGCCGGGTGCCGGCTCTCGATATCCAGAGGTTGAGAAACGCGATTGCGTCCTCTTTCCTGTAGGTATCAGGATTAAGGTAGATAGGGCATTTGAATTTCTGCCATATGGAGGGTGTAGCAAAAGCTACTTCTCTCCACCTGGCGCAAACCTGGGTTACCTGTATGGGTGCTGCGCGTCGGGAAAATGGGATGCAGGGCGGGTGGTCGAGAGGAAGGAAGAGAAAAACTCGCTGGAGGAGTTCATTGGGAAGGTGCTTCCAAGGAGCCAATGCAGCTTTATAGTACGTGACCGCTTCAAGAAGGCCAGTATATATGCTTTGGAGGGGGGCGATCTGCGCTTCTAATCGAGAAGCCTTGGAGATGGCGTCTTCGAGGAGTTCTCGCAATTCTTCTTGATTGACGTCCGGAAATTCAGTATTTGGGGAGATGCCCGATTCCCGGAAGGCCATAGATAGCTTTCTGCTTCTTGATGAGCTTAAGCTCGGCGTATGGCTCAAAAAGGATACACGTGCCCGCCACATCGTCCTGTATTTGGCTCGAGGACTTGTTTGGTTCGAAAGTCTTTGGTAATTATGCATAAACATATGTGTCATAAGTTACCACGTCCAGGGTCGTGAGAACTGATGCCACATTGGGGTGGTGCGCAGGTTGTTGCCTTGTTCACTGCGCCCTTCTTCCTTGCAGTCACCACGTACCTTCCCGATACACATTCACGATGAGCTTTCAAGACATAGAGACAGGTCTAGCCCCGACGAGATCCCAATCCACTGGGCCTCAATCTCCTGAGGATGACGCCTTCCGTCGCACCCAGAAGTCGTTGTCACTCCAGGTCTTCAAGATGAATACGAATGTGCAGGGGATTTTGAAATTGGTGGACCAGTTGGGGACTTCCAAAGATTCCGCTGCTCTTCGGAAGAGTTTGTGAGTGTATTCGCGATGATTTACCCTGTGCTTGGAATGCTAAATTTTGACCAGGCATGACCTCACCGAGACCACGCGAGCCATGGCAAAGCGTAGCTCTGAGGATCTGAAGCAGTTGTCTGTGCTTCAAGCGAGCCTTGTGAGTGTATATGTTGTGATGATGTAGAGAGACCATGATATATGCCATGTTACCAGCCGCACCAAAAGACTGCACTGCAGAAGACCTCTCATGATCTTCAAGTCTCTCTGCTTGCGTTCCAACGAGCACAGCAAGTGAGCGCGGAGAGGCAGCGCACTGTAGTTCAGGGTGTGAAGCTAGCGGTTGAAGACGACCGTCCAGGGTGAGAACTCCACTTATGAGAACCGCGCTTCGACTCATCGCCCTAGGTCGACCCCTGGGACTCCCAATCACCAACCAACGGCACTGGAGCAAAGACAAGCACAAATATTCCAGAGCCAGTTATCACCACATGAACTCGCATACCAAGAATCGCTTATACATGAACGCGAGGCGGAGATTAGGGAGATAGAGACTGGCATCCATGAGTTGGCGGAGATCTTCCAGGATTTGGGAACACTGGTGAACCAGCAAGGCACAATGCTAGGTATGTCGATCTTATCCTGACATACTATCAGCCTTTATCGAGCTTACTTTTCCTAAAAAGATGATATTTCTGGCAACATCGAGCGGATAGCTGTGGACACTGGAGGTGCTTCCGAAGAACTTACATCTGCAGCAGACTACCAACGTAAGGCTGGTCGACGAGCGGCATGCTTGATGTTCATCCTCGCAATCGTCGCGGGTGTTGTTCTATTAGCAGTAAGTGATTAGGTTGTAGATAAAGGCCAAGTCCACGTTGCTTACCACGACCTTAGATTCTGTCTTGATTGAACGATAGGCCATCGGTCTGGACTTAAGTTCGCAGGCGTTACTTTTGGATACCCCAATCTACATTCTTCTGTTGCATGGTCATCGCATTTCGTTCACCCGTTCCACACCCCTTTATTATTTTCCCCCATCGCATTTCTCAACTAACGAAACATCCTGATTTAGTCAGTTTTGTGCACTGTAAGTACCATGTGTACACATACATCATTGGTGATACTGACCTCAGCTCTCAGATACTTTTTTCCTACCGGATCTTGTGTTTGTACTATGCCATATGCCGGTCTGCTTCATTATACTAGAGCTCTTTTAACTCGAAATGGACACTATTTGTAAACTAAAAATTTTGCTCGTGTGTGGGTTTTTATAGGTAAGTTGACCCTTTAGTTCTCGCCTGGCTCAGCGGGTACGTAATAATTTGAATTTTAAGAGGCGTTGATGCGCTTTTCAACCCTGAATCTCAACGGATATGTTTTCCGTCGTTCGGCTCGTTGCGGTAAACCAATCCACATTGTTGGCACCACCGGTACCAGCTGGTGGATCGTCAATTCGGGCATGCCGTTGAGGACACAAATTGAGGATACTTTTTTGGTGCTTCGAAAAACTTCTTGCGTCCAGCAGCAGCTATTAACAAAGCCTGATGTTTTTGAGGTCCCCTCCTCACTCTCTAAAGATTTGCAATTGACCTCTATATCTTTGCGGCGTCTTTTGGCACTCTGTGTCCATGTGAGATAACACGCGGCTGTGGGTAGGTCCTAGAAATATCTTCTGAGCCATGACTGCGGGTGCTTTCTTCCCTCGTCCTCCCAGTCCTTGATGCTGCAAGTGCTTGACGACTGTTACCCCCACAATTGTACTCCTGTCCGTCCAAAGTCCCAACCAAGGCGGTTGCAAAGCTGGACAGCCGCCCGAAAAGGAAATTATGCAGAGTCGATCACATGGTGAAGTAGAACCGAGTCGTCCATATGCACACACACTCCTAGTCTGCGCCGGACGCGACTTCAACATCCACGAGCGCGTCTGTGTTGACTATAGCTTTTGGTACCCACTATAGGGTCTTTGAACCAACCCTCTCCTTCAAACCCGTTTTCTCTTTCATCATTACGCACGAAATCAACTCGCGTTCAAACGCACTACTCGCCTCGCGGTATACAACGAGTTTCAAGGTTCATCTCGTTCCCTCATGTCGTCACATTCAAGACCGCCTTCGAGTTCTGGCTCCAAACCCAGTTCGTCGAGGTCTATCGATAAATATGTTCGTGTTTTCTTCGTTCTGGTTCTACATTTCCTCTGTGGTGGTGTTGTTGTTAAGGAAGGGATTGGGTGCTAATTGGGTACTGTATAGCAACTTGGAGACTCGCTAGGGAAAGGTGCATTTGGTCAGGTCTACCGTGAGTGTTCCTTTTTGTGGGGGGCGTTTTCTGTATTGTGAGGTGTGGAATTTGATAGCGATGTGTTAGGTGCCCTCAATTGGGCGACGGGCGAGACAGTTGCGGTGAAGGAGATTCAGTTGAGTAACATACCAAAGGGCGAGCTTCCGGAGATTATGGTGAGTGGCATTGGGTGGTGTATGTTGAACCTTGATTTGATGACCTTTTTCATCAGTCCGAGATCGATTTGCTCAAGAATCTGAACGTGAGTTTATGTTGTGCCTGTGCTGGGTCGTGGTAGTGATTGTGGTGGTGGCATATAGCATCCCAATATTGTGAAGTATAAGGGTTTCGTCAAGGAACAGCAGTACCTGTATATAATCCTAGAGTAAGTGCGTTGCTCCCTCTCCTTGGCGCTGATCCTCATATTATAGCTAGATTCTGCGAGAACGGATCCCTTCATAACATCATTAAGCGGTTCGGCAAGTTCCCTGAAAACCTCGTTGCAGTCTACATTTCCCAAGTGTTGGAGGGGTTGGTTTACCTCCACGATCAGGGTGTCATTCACCGCGACATAAAGGGTGCCAATATTTTGACGAATAAGGATGGGACCGTCAAACTCGCCGACTTTGGTGTTGCGAGTAGCACAACTACTGGGGGAGTACGCGACGATGCCGTAGTTGGGAGTCCCTACTGGAGTACGTGCGCTTTACTCCATCATCTGGGATAAGGTTGCTGACGTTCTTGCGCTTCCAGTGGCTCCTGAGGTTATTGAACAGTCCGGTGCGACGACCGCATCAGATATCTGGTACTTTGACTTCCTATTCATAATCTTCTCCATTCTCATTCATTGACCCGATTCAGGAGTGTGGGGTGCTTGGTGATTGAATTACTAGAAGGGCACCCACCATACCATTTCTTAGATCCAATGCCTGCTTTGTTTCGCATTGTTCAAGATGACTGCCCGCCGATACCCGAAGGTGCCTCTCCGGTTGTGAAAGACTTCCTTTATCGGTGCTTTCAAAAGGATTGTAATTTGCGGATATCAGCCAAGAAACTCTTGAAGCACCCTTGGATGTCTTCTGCTCGAAAACAAATGGGAGACGGCAAGAGCAGAGCCAATGCAGGAGATACTTCGACTGGATCTGAAAGTGGCAAGCGGCCTGCAGGGAACTATAACTACGATGAAGCAGTTTTGAAGGTGCAAGAATGGAATGAAGCTCTTAAATGTACGTCGTTCCATCTATCTTTCACAGTCTACTAACTTTCCGGGTTCAGCCCCTTCGCGTCCATCAAAGCATCCTGGAAAGAACCAACAGCGCCCAGCATCACCTCTCGGTCACCATTCCATCCACCCACCCGATCAGTTACCCTCACTTCTTGCTTCTACATCTGCCATGTTAGGCCACCGACCTGCAGATCAGTCACAATGGAAATTAGGCGTGACTACGCCGAATGGGAACGCCAATGCGAAGAGCGCTGGTATTAAATTGGTTGAGAAGATACAACCTCTTTCACTTGGCGCACCAGAGGAGCAAACGGATAATTGGGATGATGATTTTGAAGAGGGGATTTCGTTTACAAAGCTTCAAGGTGAATAGAGCTTGCCTAACCTTCGTGGTCTCGAGGACTTAAGCTTCATAGCACTGGAGAAGCCTTTGACGGACGACGAGAAGCCTGAAGCCGAAGATAATGCACAAACTATTCGTCCAACGAAGAGTCCAGGATCGAACGTTGTTCCTCTTGCGAAAGCACCCCCAGCGGATATGAACCCCATCGTAGAAGACTATTCTGATATAGCCTCCGAGGAGGATGAATTTTTGTTAGAGGAGAAGATGGCAGATTTCAAGGTTCGTTTACCTCACTCTACTTCTACCGCTTGGACGTGTCTTAGGGGAACGTGTAGATGAAGAATCATGCGCGGAAAGGATTGTTCCATCCAGACGATATTAAAACCTTTGGACTTGGTCCAACCGCTCCTGCGCCTTTATCAGCACCTCTTCCAAATAAACCCTCACGGGCGTCGCTTAATGGGCTTGGTATGGGATCTGCGGCATCGTCGTTGAGGGGTTCACATTCACGCGCGTCTTCCTTGGCGGGAGCTCTGAATGGGGCTTCTGCAGGGAGTATTGGGAGTAGTGGAAGTGGGGGTGGGAGTGGAGGTGGATCGTTTGGTCGAACAGCGGATGCTTGGAAGAATCAGGGAGAGTTTGATAAGTATGCGGAGGTTGATGATGATGATTATGAAGATGTGTTTGGGAAACCGAATACTTCGAGTGAGTTGTCTTTGTTCAGGACTGTATCTATTTTTCTGATTCCCTAATTTTGACAGCATCGGGGCCTCAGCTGCAGACTTTACAGCTGAATACTAGACTTTCGAATAAGTCATGGGTACGTTCTGTCATTTCGTGGGGTCCATGTGGTATTGATACTTGCTCATCTAGGTTGATAACGATTCGGACGAGGAAGATCCATTTGCAGAGTTTGAACGAGATTTTTCGGAAGATGATCTTGAAACCAACTTGCAACGAGATAAATATGCAAGGCTTTCTAACTCAGTCAATCAACTCATTGACCAACTCACGCCATCTGCACCCGACTTCCAATTGCGAGATGCTTGTGACGAAATCGTATGTGTTTCTGGCATGTTCTGCACGGCAGCTGATTGATATATGCACTTACTCTAGATGAGTATCATCGATGAGGCACCCGAAATGCAAGTTCAGCTGGTGTCTTCGCATGGTATGCTCGCCATTCTGGAAGTTTTAGAAGGGAAGTATTCAAGAGAATATACGATGAAGTTGTTGCAGATCATCAATATTGTATGTCCTTTGGGCGTTGTTGAGTTCCTGGGTGCTTACGATTCCTTAGCTGGTGAACGCGGATTTGGGCTTCTTGGAGAGTTTCTGTCTGATTGGGTGAGTGTCTTATATCCACACAATATACACGATGTCTAACCGTGTCGCAGTGGCATTCCAGTTATGATGGGTTCGTCGATTTCGACTATATGCTGTCAGTTTCGGTAGCTAATTGATGTTTTCCCAGAATTTACATCAAAGAAATACGCACCTGAATGCCGTCTACAAGCATCCAACTTCATTCGGCTACTCTGCCACACATCCGTGCTCACATTGCAAATGTTCATCTCGTACGTCCCGAATTTGTTGTAACCTTGATTTATATTGAAATGTCTGCTGTAGCTGTCGTGGTCTCAAAGTCCTCGTGGAACTTCTCGACGAGCACTATGCTGAGCAGGCCGACCTTGTGGTCCACGCACTGAACGGTATTGGCAGTGTTTTCGAGCTTCAGAGTCCAACAACGAAGAATGATTTCTGTCGCATGTTCATCCGAGAAGGCTTGCTGGACCCGTTGTCGAATGCGCTATTGAACGTGATGAACGGAAAGGATGAAACCTCGAAGGAGATGAAGATGAAGATTATCCAAATCCTCCAAGTGTTCGCCCAAGTTACACAGTCGGATATCCACGTCAGGAGCGCGATGGGGACAAGGAAGGTTATAAGGCGTGAGTCGTTTCTTGAGTGTGGTTATATGTGCTTTATTGACTTTTCATTAGGTCTTATGAGGGCTTGTGAACTTCTGGAGCCAGAATGTTTGGTGCAGATGTTGAAAGCAGTGAAACATCTGTCAATGAATGCGACACTTCTTGAAGTACTGCAGAACGCGAACGCGCTCGAGATCCTCATTCACCTTCTGGATGAACAAACTTCTGGACCGCATAGTACTGTACGTTTTGGGAATTACTCTCTCTGCTTTCACAATTAATTTTACTTTATCACTTTAGGAAATGGCCAATCACATCTTCCAGACATGCTATAACCTTTGTCGTCTTAATAAATCACGACAGGAAGAAGCTGCACAGGCTGGAATTCTCCCTTGCCTAAAACGGGTGATCGAGACAAACTCGCCGTTAAAGCAATTCGCGTTGCCTATCTTATGCGATCTTGCGGGTGCTGGAAAGAGTTGCCGATCCATCCTGTGGCAGCATGATGGGCTACGGATGTATTTGAAGCTACTCGAGGATCCATACTTCCAAGTTCTTGCTTTTGAATCCATCCTTTCGTGGTAAGTGCCCTCCTGCGTCTTCTTGCGAGCATCGAGCTCATGAATGTAATTTTTGAAGGCTCCAAGATGAAACTGCTAGGATCGAAGATGAACTCACCAAACCAGACGGAATCGAATCCCTACTTCTCTTCTTCAATACTGCCAAAACGAACTGCTTCGAGAACCTCCTTGATCCTTTCCTCAAGATGATGCGTCTCTCAACACCTATCACGATTTCCATGTCGCGTTCTTCTGCGTTCTTCAAGCGCATCATCAACCGACTCAATCATGACAGCAAGCCTGTTGTTCACCTCAACCTTTTGAGGATTTTGCGAACCGTTTGCGAGGTGCATCCTAATAAGGGGATGCTTGTGGCCAAATACGAGTTGTTGGTTGTGGTTGAAAGGTTGAGCAAGAAGGACGGTGCGGTGTTGGTCCGCGAGTTGGCACGAGAGATTGTGCCAGTTTTGAAGCCTGGACTGGCACCGTTACCTAAGGAGGTAAACGGGGATGCATCGAGGAGGAACAGATCTGGGAGTGGTAGTGGCAGTGGTGGAAAGTCAAAGGGTGGTGAGCGGGAACGAGAAAGAGACCAGCCGAGAGGCAAGGAAAGGGCGGAAGTCACCGAGAATGGTGTACTTGGAAACGATGTTTCAACACCGGGTGGTAGCAGTGGCAGGAGAAGAGGCCTTGCACCCAAGAAAATGCGAAGAACGGCATCGGAAGCATCTGCTATTCCTTTAGGTATCGGAACTCGACCACTTGTGGCTAGGGGGATAAGTGGAAGTGCGATAGGTGGCCATCGTGGTGCGAGTGTGGCACATACAAGAGAAGCTACTCAGAATACCTCTCGAGATTGGGGCAATGAGGTGAGCTTCAGCAATGGGGGTGGGGGTGC
The DNA here is from genome assembly GCA_004369065.1 of Pluteus cervinus. Taxonomy (NCBI): domain Eukaryota; kingdom Fungi; phylum Basidiomycota; class Agaricomycetes; order Agaricales; family Pluteaceae; genus Pluteus; species Pluteus cervinus. Next base: position 259,063 of record ML208278.1, on the reverse strand, counting down.
ACTGAGGGACTCTGTGAGAGGGGCCGGGAGACCTCGGGAGGGTAGTGTTGGTGAAAGCCCAAAAGTCTCGACGGCTCGATATGTGGGCGCCAAGTCCAGACCCCGGCAGAGGTTAGGTGACATCCCGTGGCAGTCACCGGCGATTGGTGGTGGCGGTTCGAGTGAACCCATCGACCACCGGAGATGACTCGAGATGGTGAACGATTCACGGAGAGGGGTACCCCCTTGCGTGAATATTCGTGCAATTCTGTGTATTTGTACGATCTGTACAATGTTCTGTCGTCCTCACTCCTTTCTCTGTTTGACTACACCACAATCACTTTTATAGTAGATTGCTCGCTCGCTCGTTATAATCTTTCATCTGTCATACATACGCACAACACTCGTTATCACTCATTTCTGTTTCTCGCTTTGCTATCTCGTCGCTACGCATACGTACCGTACTACTATAAAATCGCATCCTTGATGTTTAATTCTCAAAAAGGAAAGGGACCTGCCAAATTGGGTTGGGCTGTTTGGTTGACGACCACACACCATCACTCCGACTTGCGTTCAACAAGTTCCACCAACCGTGACCAAGGATACCCCGACGTGTATGGCAAGGCAACTCTGCTTTTATCTTCTGCATATGGCTCCGGTCGGCTCGTAGCCCAGCGCACATGAATTGATCTGATCGTCTCTAGCTAGTTCTATTGTCACTTCTCTTACAACTGCAACCGCCGTCTCGACCTTCAGGAAAGGATTGACCCAAAGCTCGCTCGTTGTTACTTTCCTGCCTATTTCTATTTGAAGTATAAGTGCATCTATGCTGAATCTATTGTCTCTTCACTTCTAAAAGCCGTCGTAGATGTTGCACAGAAAATTTACAATACCCCTCTCTGCGAGAGCCAAGTTCACGCCTCGACTGCTACAAACCTCGTTTTAAAACTCGGATCTCGCTGTCGAAAGTATGCAAGGCGTACAAGCCATCTCCCCCATACAAACATTGCCATTGGAAATCATTCTCGAAATTTTCGCGTTTTCCGCATCCCCACTGCCGAATCCCCGCTTTTCCGTTGATCGGATAAAGGATCCACCACGATTTGAGACGACAGCGATGACCATATCTCACGTCTGCAGTGACTGGCGATCGATTGCATTCTCGACTCCCGAAGTATGGTCCTGGATGATTGTCCGTTCTCCAACCATGCGCTGTGCCGAACTGGTCCAATATTACCTCTTCAGAGGGGGCAGTTCTGCCGGATTGCATCTCTCGTTCTACGCCACTAGTTCAAATACGTTGACGCCCGAAGCTCTACAAGATGAAGCCTGCTCAAGTACAGTCATATTTGACCTCTGGATCGACCAAATTCATCGTTGGAGGAGCATCGATTTCGACTTCAGCATCCGTCGTCCACCCAACCGCCTCTTATTTATCGCACCCGATGATATTTGCCAACTCAGTTCTGCCCGCTTGAACTTGCTATATTTGCTTGATCCTGATCAAAAGCGATGCCACGATACAGTTTACACTTCGCCAACTCTGAAGGATATCGTGTGGAATTGCGACCTCGTTCGCACTTACTTGCCATGCCCTGCACTCTTGGGGCAGCTAACAAGCGTTTACATCATCCAAACGGTTAAACTGGATGACTTCATCAAGCTTCTATCTTCTTGCAGTCGACTGCAGCATCTAGGAATTCCCGTCGAGTCAGCGAAAGGCCAGGATACAGTCCGACCCATTGTTGTCACTATGCACCACTTGATGACACTTCATTTACACTGGTGGACAACTTTGGATTCTTCCGTGCAGCTGGACCAAATTAAGGCACCTAACCTCTTGGAGTTAGAGGTTGGTATCCCAACTGAAGACCCGACTGCATTGAAGCGTCTCTTATCGAGATCACGATGTAACTTGCGCAAGCTTGTCCTTTTCGCTCATCGCTCGGTATTTGAGGAACATATAGTTCGGTGCATCTCCACGGCCTCTCCTCACTTGGCCTCGTTGAACGTATTCAAGTTGAGTGGATATTTCCTGTCCGCCAAGGTCACTTCCTTGTTTCTTCCCTCCCTTGTGGGTGGAGTGATGACAATTCCCTTCCCTCAACTCATCGACCTTACTCTGGATAGGTGTTACCTCGTACCTGATGGACACATCAGTAACATGGTAAACGCCAGAAGTAGGTGTGGCGTCCCATTATGGTTTTTCGAATGTCGGGCACGATATGATGGCCGTAAAGTTGCTGGTCTCCCAATGGACAGTGACTACTTTGCCTCCTTGAAGGAGAGTGGTGTTAGGCTATTCTGGAGGGTGGAGGAGTTGTAGTTTCAGCTAGGTCACGATTTTGTTTAATCTATGGCGTACACCCGAATGTACAAACACAAAAAGACCCTAGCCTGGTTCAGTGAAGATAGTCGCTCACTATATAACGACGTGCCCGTGTGGCACGGCACGGCATGACGTACTGTTTGCGACACATCAGAGCACGTAACAGCACGTCGACCTTGAGATGAGACCTTTGCTTGCGAGTTGACTTGACCACTCCATTATGCGAGCAGTTCTCATCAAAGACAACAAAGGTCCTGTCGACAACCTATACATTGGAGACGCACCAGATCTAGTTCTTCAGCAAAATGAAGTTCTTGTCAAGGTATGGTTGCTTTTGGTCACAACTCGAGTCTTGTAGCAAGTCGATGGACATTTGAAGATCGTTGCATTTGGTTTAAACCGATTGGACATCATCCAACGGGAGGGGAATTATCCCCCACCACCTGGATCCTCTGATATCCTAGGTGTCGAGTTTTCTGGTACGATTTCCAAGTTAGGTCCTGGTGCCTCAAAGTGGAAGATCGGCGACGAAGTTCTTGGCCTGGCCGGTGGTGTTCGTACCTTTTTGCCTTGACACTTACCATCTGATATACGTGAATGCACATGTAGGGCGCTTACGCGGAATACATCGCCATCCTAGAGACGCATCTCCTGCCCAAACCGGCCAACTTATCCTGGGTTGAAGCCGCAAGCATTCCAGAGAACTTTCTCACAGGTCCTTCTATCCATATCTCCTGCAATGTACATATCCTGGACGCGCTATTTTTATAGCATTCCAAGCGGTCGTGCTCTACGGAGAAATCCACGAGAATGACGACGTCCTTGTTCATGCAGGTGCCTCTGGAGTAGGCGTGGCTGCGATCCAATTAGCTCGCATAAACGGAGCGTTCGTATCTGATTTCCCTCACTCATGTTCACAACACGATCCGGTGATCTGACACCTCTGTACGATACAGGCGCACTGTAACCGCCACGGCTTCCACTCAAGAAAAGCTTGATCTGCTGTTGAATTCACCCAACGGAGCGACGCACACGGCGAACTACAAGACAGAGGACTTTTCCGCCGTTGTCAAAGAGGTCACTGGAGGAAAGGGTGTTGACATCGTTGTCGACTTCGTTGGTCAAAGTCACTGGGACAAAAACATTGATGCATTGGGACTCGACGGAAGGATGGTGTTGTTAGCAATGTTGAGTGGTACTGTCTCATCTATTATCATCCTCATTCCATCGGAAGATTCACCAAGGTTAATGACATTCCCCAGGATCGACTGTCACCTCGACGAATATAGCCCCTATCCTCTACAAGCGACTTAAAATTCAAGGGTCTACGCTCCGTTCGCGCACCCCGGAATACCAAGCCGAGCTGATCGCGCGGTAAGGTGTCTTCTTATTGGACCTTACACAGGTGGATCTAATGTATTGGCTCCCAGGTTTGGCCGCGAAGCTCTCCCCAAGATCACAGGAACCAACGGTGCTGGTCCCATCAAAACATACATTCACAAGGCAAGTAATTTCTTGTAATGGAACTTGTCACGATTGACTGATCACCTTCGATAACACAATAGGTCTATCCGTGGACGGAGATACAGAATGCTCATCGGGAGATGGAAGCCAATAAGAACAGGGGAGTGCTCATGAACTCTTGAAGATCATGTTAATAACCACTTTTACACCCAGCGGGAAGATCATTGTTGAAGTTGTTTAGCCCTTGTATCACGGACGTATTACGGTCCGTCTGTGGGTGACTTATGTCGGCGGAACTCTGAATTCGAACATTTATGTTGTAATCGTATTCGTCGTTTCATTGCTGCTCACTATCTGAGCCTTTCTGAAAGAGAATTGAGAGTTCAAAAACGGGAGATCACCACACAGTACCACAAGGTTTCCTTACAATTCCGCGAAGAGAGATGTCCCGCGTTTGCGATTCGATCACAACGTTCTTCAATTCTACGGCCTTCAATATACGATCATCGGGCCAGGTGTTCTCATCGGTATCGGTCATTCTTCTCTCCAATCTTGGATAAACCACTACATCCACGGCGGGCCGATTGTACGAAAGAGAGTCATGTGTGCACAAAGTTTTTGATGTTGTGTAAACTTGAGGTTCATGATATATAATCCAAGCTAGATAGGCACAAACCCTCAAACAAAGCAAGGTTAACGTTTGAGGAAGGGACCAAATATTATGACTGCTGGACGTTGGACGTCTAGACAGCGTCCCGGACCGTTCCAAGAGACCAAGAACTTCTGACGAGGTTCAATGAGGGAGACAGTTCATTTGCCAAGTGCACATAAATTAACAAGATACCGGCGGCGGCCCAGGGGCAGAAGCATGGGTCGGGTGGTCTATATCTTGATCTTGATCCCTACGGCAAGTTCGCTCCTCTGGCGGTGGTGAGAGATCTGGATATTGCGTTGAGCAGTAACATGGCAAATGCCAGAAGTACTGTAAGTATGAGCCGTACGGCGTCCCATTATGGACGTCAGGCACGATATGACGATCGTAAAATTGTTGGTCTCCCGAAGGACAGCGAGCTCCTTGCTTCCTCGAAGGAGAATGGTGTCGGGGTCTTCTGGAGGGAAAAACCGTTAAACTGTGGCCAGGTAGCGATTTTGTTGTTAGTCCGGGTTCGGCCACATTGATCCAGTACATGCTTGATCAAGCGCACTCGCAGACGATGTTGTACGATTGTATATCGACCGATAATTCGATACACTACTGTAGTAATGAGCTCGCCTCAGAAGGGTATAAGTGTACCCTGCCGGCAAGCAAAACCGGCTATCTTACCGGCTCAAGCATTCCCATCACGTCATCTCGGTCCTGGCTAATTATGGATATGACCTCCAAGGTCAAAGTTCCTCCCAACCCACAAAGACTACTCACTTAACCACCCCATCATGCGAGCAGTTCTAATCAAAGGCGGTAAAGGTTCAGTCGACAACCTGTACGTTGGAGAGGCACCAGACCCAGTTCTAAAAGAGAATGAAGTTCTCGTCAAAGTACGATCACGATCTTTTGTGCTCACGACCCGAGTCGTCTAATAAACTGACCGTTCTTTGTAGATCGTTGCATTTGGCTTGAACCGAATGGACATCATCCAACGGGAGGGGAATTACCCCCCGCCACCTGGATCCTCTGATATCCTAGGTGTCGAGTTTTCTGGTACTGTCGCCAAGTTAGGTCCTGGTGCTTCCAAGTGGAAGGTTGGTGATGAAGTTTTTGGTCTCGCCGGAGGGGTACGTACCTTTTTATCTTCATACTTGCTCTCTAAAATACTACGATGATCATATAGGGTGCTTATGCGGAATACATCGCTGTCCTGGAGACGCATCTCCTGCCCAAACCGGCCAACTTATCCTGGGTTGAAGCTGCAAGCATTCCAGAGAACTTTCTCACAGGTGCTTCTTTCCATATCTCCTCCAACGTACATGTCATGGACGCGTTATTTTTATAGCGTTCCAAGCCGTCGTGCTCTACGGAGAAATCCACGGGAATGACGACGTTCTCGTTCATGCAGGTGCCTCTGGAGTAGGCGTGGCTGCAATCCAATTAGCTCGCATAAACGGAGCGTTCGTATCTTTCACTTAATCTCCTTCACCCGTGTTCACCGATCCCAATAACGCGATCCGGTGACCTCACACCCTCTATTTGATACAGACGCACTGTAACCGCCACGGCTTCCACTCAAGAAAAGCTTGATTGGCTATTGAGTTTGCCTAATGGGGCGACCCACACTGCGAACTACAAAACAGAGGACTTTTCCGCCGTTGTCAAAGGGGTTACTGCGGGAAAGGGTGTTGACCTTGTCGTCGACTTCGTTGGGCAAAGTCACTGGGATAAAAATATCGATGCGCTTGGACGTGATGGAAGGATGGTGTTGTTAGCAATGTTGAGTGGTACTGTCTCATCTATTATCATCACCATTGCAATCGTAAGATTCACAAAGATTAATGACATTCCCCAGGATCGACTGTTACCTCGACGAATATAGCCCCTATCCTCTACAAGCGACTTAAAATTCAAGGGTCTACGCTCCGTTCGCGCACCCCGGAGTATCAAGCCGAGCTGATCGCCCGGTAAGAGGGTGTCTTCTTATTGAACTTTGAATGTGTGAATCCAACGTCTTGGCTCCTAGGTTCGACCGCGAAGCCCTCCCCAAGATCACAGGAACCAACGGCACTGGTCCCATCAAGACATATATTCACAAGGCAAGTAATTCTTGTAATGGAGCTTGTCCCGATTGTCTGATTATCTTGATAACACGACAGGTCTATCCGTGGACGGAGATACAGAATGCTCATCGGGAGATGGAAGCCAATAAGAACAGGTGAGTGCTCACGAGCTCTTGAAGATCAAACATCGTGTTAATAACTACTTTTACGCTTAGTGGGAAAATCATTGTTGAAGTGGTCTAGCCCTTGTATCATGTGTGTATTATAGTCCCTGTGTGGGGGGTTTATGTCGGTGGAACTTTGAAATATTTCTATCATAGCAATCGCATCCACCGCTTCAACTCTACTCCCTTCCGGAAGATATTAAGATTTTAAAAATGGGAGATCACCTCACACTACCACGAGGCTTCCTCGCGTTTCCGTGAAGAAAGGTGTTCTACTTCTGTCATTCGATCGCGAACTTCTTCAATTTACGGTCTTCAATACACGGTCATCGGGCCAGGTGTTCACAATGCTTCTCCAGGTCATCGGTATCACCCTCGGTCTTTCTTCTTTCCTATCTTGGGTAAACCACTACATCGGCACAAACCAAGGTTAAGATTTGAGGAGGGGACCAAATATTATGGCTGCTGGACGTTGGACGTCTAGACAGTATCCCGGACCGTTTCAAGAAACCAATATCTTGTGACAAGATGAGGAGAGTCTGAAGTTCAGCACAAATCAACCTACTAAGATGCCGGCGGCACAAAATGACGTTTATATCTATGGGCGCTGGTGATTCTGATGCCCTACGGTGAGTTCGCTCTTCTAGCCTTGGTAAGAGACCCGGAGAATTGCGCTGAGCGCTGTTGTCTACTATAAATGTGATACAGAATCAAGCACCTAAACATCTGTCCATCAGTTATTCTTTGTGTGTGGATGTCAATGTTTCATGTTCTACCATATGCATTCAAATTTGACGCAGTGTTTCATCGGACCGTTGTACTCATCAACAGTCCATGGAGCCAATAACACGTGTGTTTCGTGTGCTTCAAGAAGGCGGCCGGTGGTCATAACATACTGTATACCATCTGTACGCAGTACAAATGTCAATGGGACTGGTACACGCGACCTGCTAATAATGAGGCTGTTACATTAGTTGCCTTTACGAAGAATAAAGACAATGACTATGCCACATGCGCACACCGCCAATGACGTCGATGAACAACCTAATTGATTAGGTGGCAGGGGGCAAGGAGGTGTCAATGACAGCAAACCCACGACATGGCAATGGTATATGTGTCCTATATTGATCTTCCCCAGGCCTTTAGCTTCCATTGTTCTCGATTGATTTTCCCTCACCCAATTCGTTTCAATTAAATACACTGCCAGGGATTTTTTTTTGACAACCCGTGGAAGCGCCTGGACACTATACGATAGCTTTGGATATACACGATCATGGGATGGGGAAGTAGAGGCTGCGGGGGAGATGGGCTTGGGCATAAGATGATGACATACGAGGATGATCCTATCCGACCAGCCTTATTTAGTGAACAATGCCAGACTAAACTTCTTCATGGTTCTCACAGTCTGTATACCGAACTTGAATATTTGACAGCGCAATGAAGTCACTTACCTCAATACCCTGACGTTGGACGTTACACCATCGTGCCCCGAATCCGGCGGACGATGAGGACTTTCGATTAAATGTTAGGATGGTGACTAGAACGATGCTGTCATTATCTGTTGACAGTGCCTTGCATGCCTATGAGTGGGAAGAAGTAAGGAGATTGACCGTCTAATGATATCATGATCACAGGCCAAGTTGGTCCTAGGTACCGGGTCCGGGACTTACTTGTACTGTACAATAAAAGACGACACTTCGGTAGTATTCGTCTTGTATGAGTCTATCCATAGGCGTTAGTAAGAAGAATGGATGGATGATAGATACTTCGCACACAGCTTTTTAGCTTCCCAAAAATATACTTACTCGTAATAACAAACGTTTGAAGGCAAATGAACGTGACGAAAGAAGCCGGGGAGAGAAGGACTAGGTGATTAGATGGGAAAGGCGAGCCATGTTTGGAAGAAGGACGTATGCGTATTACTTTCGGCTCTGGATTTGAAAGCTAAAGACGGTGGCGTTGTAAGTAGGGATGGCGCTCCCGAAAATTGACAAGGTTCGAAATAAACCTAGATAATTGTACTTACCGTATGCCCAGGCCTGGCTTTCCGGTTCCCTTGTGTCAAGAGAAGGATCTATCTGACTAGAGAATGCATTGAAGATACCTAATTCGGAGGAAGGTGGTACGTTCTCTTGTGAATCGACGGGCTGTTAGTGGGAAGTAGACGTACGACTTACATCCAACGCCTCAATAACTTCGGATTCCTGTGCCACCGCCAACCCAGAATTACTACCAGAATAAGTCTGCGGCTCGTATCGCCGTCGTCCCTCCTCTCCGCAGTTAGTACGCAGTTTCAAATAATTAATAACCAAGTAACTAGTAAGCACTGGGTTTCTGCGTCAGCGTCAGCGCCATATGGACCTCTCTCACACACCACAGCAAAAATGTGAGGTCTGGGTATGGCCATGGAGAAATGGTATCTCGGAACCTATTTTGAACGCGCTACGACGCTACCGGTACCAAGGTGTCAAGTCAATTCGAATCAGGAGAAATCCGGAAACGTATGTATTGTACGGCTATGTGGGGCGGGATGTTGAGTATGTTGGGGTTTGAACATCATCGTTTACAAACCGTAGTCCACGGTACACCTCAGGTTCGGAAATGTACAGCAATCCAGTGCATTCTTGGTGGTTCTTCTTCTTTCTGGATCGGAATCGTGCAAAAGGTGTTTTGGGAAGTCTCTAAGCCTAATCTGGCGAGTAAAACACGATCAGTAAAAAGCTGGATGTATCATACGTATGAGCGCGACCTCGGATACAAGACGAGTCACGATCAAAACCAAGTTCCTGTATCAGGTTCAAGTTTTGATAAGTCAAGTCATCATCAATGTCATCATAAATCACCATATGGGATCTACGGACTGTAGCGCTCGGGTTAATCGCTCTTCATGAGAAACTCTTGAGAAATTCGCCGTTTGTACCACCGAGATCCAGTACTGGTGCGGTGTGATAATCAGAAAAAAAGTCTCAAGCCAAGAGGGACATATAGTACAGTACGTACTATCTCAAGTTATTGGTGTTGGATGTGAATGTATGCCGGGTTACTGGGTATTGTATTGTTATCGGACAATAGCATTATGACTTGATGATCGCGACCGTGCTGCGCCGTATGCAACCCCACGTCGCGCCCAAACTTGAAGGACGCCGGTATGATTAGTAGAAACAACATATGTACGCCACTAACCTTACTTGTATATGTTTATTTCTCCTACCGAGCGCCCAAATCATACATCACGGTCGCATTTAAGGACCGTTGTAACACCTTGAAAGAGACGTGCGTGGATATCGATCGGGTTGATTGACTTGGAGGTTTCATATGCTAGTAGTTCGTGATCGCTTTGAAGGGTCCTTCGAGGAAACGCAGAATCTCTGTCACTGTCGAATGCGGGTTAGGGTTTAGTTTTGGCCATACCCATGGCTAGAAACGGGTTGAGTGGTTCGAATGTGCCACAAAGAATTGCTATAGCACCTTTCCCCAAGAATACCTGGCAAGATACGCGGGGAATGGAGGTCCGACAGAAGGGATCAATTTGGGTGGGTCCTTTCCATCCGACAAACCATGAAAATGGAATTGTATGGCATTCTCAACTGCGGCGGGTGAAATCGGATGCATAAGGAGGATCGTCGTTTGGGTGTACCCGTTCATGTCGAAAACGTGGTGGGATGGTGATTAGCAAAGGCCCGATGCGTCATTCGGTCATTGATCATTAAGTTACATTACTTGACGATCGGATATTTGGGAATATTCGGTTGATTGCATAGAACCGCAGATGTATAGCTGGGGATGTGACAGCCTTTCGGTGGTGGTGTCCTGGGAATGTATGCAGACATCTTCTTGGGGTGTCGGTGGTTGGCAAGGTCCAGCAAGGGCTGCGGAGGATGACAGTTTGAGATATTTGTTTTCGTTAGAAGTGGCTTCGTACCGACTTTGGAGCTAGCCAAAGATGTGTTGTTCACTGTCGGCGCAAGAGACCGAAAAGGATAGTGCGACAGTTGTTTTTTTTCCACCCGTCGCGGCATTTCGATGTTCCGCGTTATGGTGTTCATTCTAGACTTTGTAACTCCCGACACATGTAGGGAAAGAGCGGGTTCGGGTACACTGCCATGGTCTCTGGTGCTGGAATAGACAATTGAGTCCATAGGTTCGAATTCGTCATCGCCTACGTTTCGAAATCGTCTTGCGTGGATGCCGAAAATGCCCATTAGAGTAGCCTAACCGAGATGCTGCATAGATACAGCCCACTGCTGGACAAGTTGCTGTGCGTTAGTATTATAAATACGTCACCAACGACAGAGAACTACCTCCTTTGGGGGAGACTTTCTGCTGCTGACGTCTGCTGGAGCGCACAGCATGGGGGTTAACGTGATGGGGAGGCTGAATTGTAGAATAAAGTCATTTTCCGTGCTCGACGGTTGGGAGTTTGCGCTGGAAGAGCAGGTTGTGGCAACGTGGAGTTGGGACCGCAGCGTGCAGGGCGGTCCAGCAGCGACCGGAAATGGCTGTGCAGGGCAATTGTGCCTGTGTACACGGAGACCTTCCTATTTTGGCGAGTCAAATATAGGACGTTTGCTGTGATTTTCTGCCGTGACTTTACCGCATCTCGAATTTCTTGAAACTGGCGAGCGATTGGCCGTTGTGATGGATCTGTTCCCATTCGGCCTCTCAGATGGACGCCTTCCACCTGCTCCGCCAAACCAGGTATTCCGTGAGATTCCTCGATGCCACAACTTTTCCTGGACGGTTCCGTCCCATCTTGTCTTCGCCGAGTCAAACATAATCACCTCTGCTTGCACAGCTGCCGAAATCTAAGCACCGACATCGAGATATAAAGAGCGGAGAATCCATTGACATGACTCCCCACAATCATCCCACAAAAGGTACAACCTTCCAAAGCTTTCAAGCTTCAGTTGACACCTCGTCAACTTCTTCCTCCTCTCTCAGTCAATCCAACACCACTTCACAACCACACCATGAGTTCTGGCCAGTCGACTAACGGCACAAAGGGCTCCTCTGGATCCACCTCACAGGGCGTTGTACGGGGAACAGCTCAGGGCAACGGGGCGGTCTTCTTCTAAACGATTCGCGTCCACCATATCACCGCCGTCATCACCTTCTTCAACGGGGAGCAGCACACCTTCATCGCCGTGCCTCCCCCCCAGCTCGACGCATGACCATACCATTTCCCCGTCTTTCTCTTTCGGCTTCACACACATTCGACAACTTCTACAACACACATCTGTCTAATCAACACCATCTCGTTTCATTCCATTCCATTGTCATCGCATTCAAACCAACACCCTCTCGCCTCCGTTCCTCGCACGCGCCCTTCACTTGCATTGGCAAACATTATTTCAAATCCGTGGAGAGCTGGAGGGAATTACCAAATATAGGACATTTCTAGATGCAGATCGCCGAGACGGACGGATACATTTGTAGCCCAACACCTTCCTCCCCCGATACCACCGCACTTTACCTTACCCTTATCAGTTCATTAGTTCTTGCACCGTTCCCGTTTCTCGCTATCCTTCTTCATCAATCGACCCACTTCTTGCACCGTACTTAGTTTTCACTATAATCCTCACTGACGGCCGTATTACTAGTAATTGTAGTGCCTAGTACGTAGTATACTCGAACCCCTCCGATGTTGTAATTTACAATATGTGCTGAGCATGTAACCAATACACTTTGTGTCTTTCTACTTCGTACATGGCGCCTTTTTTCAAAAACGTGTTAAAGGTAATCGGCACGACAAACCCGAGGGTTTGTAAGGCCAATTCTATCCTCCTCGTAATCCCCACGTACCATCTACCTTCCTTTACCTTCGCTCTACCGAATCGAGGAAAATAGAAGAAACCTTACTGTAGCTTCTAATTCGGCATGTATCGTCTATCGTTCACATGAACAAGGTACGAACGCTTGTCAACCAATGGCAGCCGCTTGGCTGATTCCATACACGTTTCAAGATGGATTGATTCTGACTGCAAAGATGGTAGTATGAGTATATGACATGGAACACTAAACGGCGTATTCGGTACAGCAACCAGCGATCTCAGGGGCTATACAGTACGCTATACCACCAGTTACGTTCCAAGCCCAATTGATTATTGAAACAGGTAGTATCTAGGTATCCAATCATCGACATCCACGATATTATAATCAGACTGTGCTACACGAAACACCAGCCTCTGAATCAGCAAATCTATAATCTAGAAGTCTCCACCCGCCCTCCCATAACTTCATCCGTATTAATCCATATAGGTTTTATAATCCCATTTCGCTGTCGAACATCCAACCATCCTAAAATCGTATTGACCACATCATCTTGCCGATTGGTAAAATTATGATCGGCATCTTCCACGATGCGTAAGGTATGTGTTCCGGGTGTACGTTTTCCTAGGATGCTGGCGTAGATGAAGGCGTCGTACCTGTGTGTGCGTGTTGAAGGAGGAGTGCGTTAGTATGTTGGTGTGGAAACCCGACGGCGAAACGAAATGTCAAGAGGGGGAGATAGTATGGGAATTAAAGGGATAAATATGGGCGAACTCGGGGAGTGTAGATCTCGGGAACGAGAACCGTGGCATCGATGATTGAAAAGCAAACCAAAAACAAAGACGAATGAGAGCTTTCGAAATAGCTACTCAGTCTATGCCGGTAGCGAAGAGAAGGACCGGCATATAACAAAAGGTGATAAAGAAAGATCAACGGATTGACTTACGGAGGAACTGTAGTATCTGACAAACCATGGATTGTCAACACATCGATCGTCGTTGGGAACTGGTCTATCACGAAAGAAGTATCCCATTTCCTGAAGAAATCGATATCTTCGGGGTATATTTTGCCTGTAACCAGTTTTCTTGCAACCACAACGGACCATTCGTAGAACCCCTGCTCGCCAAAGCTTTTTTTCCCTCTCCAACCCTCTTGATATCATAGTAATACCGGATCAAGAAGTGGTACCGGTATAGGTGTTCCAAGTTTGTTGACACCGTAACGGATCGGTGACCACAGGCGTACGAAACGGAACAAAGTCCAATATCAGTGGTCAATGGATCAATTAAGATGACCGGCGGGAAAGCAAGAAGAGAATGATAACACCGATGATGAGTTTTTCTGGAGAGTTCGGTAAAAGGGAAAATTACCGATTATCTTCGAATTCCGAAGCGGCACCACAGATTAGGGATGGTCCCACGGGAGGGTAAAAAAACGATGACGACAGTGTGAGGTACATCGGAGTCGGCGAGGGAAGGGCAGGGAACACGGAGTGACAGGGAATAGAGATGAGATGAGATGAGGGTAGGCATTGATACCGAAATGAAAGGGGGAGCAAGGAGAAAAAGGAAATGTTAGGGAAATATAGGGAAGATAACCATGAGATGAGATGAGATGAGAATGAGATCAGTATATGATGATGTAGGGTTTTACGCACATGCATTCTATACCTCCCTGAAGCATTAACAAATCCAGAGATATTGCGTCCGTCTTCGGTGGTGCATATCCACTTGAACGCGGTTAGGGATGCACGAGAATGAGCGACTACCAGATCTATGATATATCCGTAAGTGGATTTGAGATAGGCCACTACGGTTTTGATGTCCTCGATATCTTCTAATAGGGCAGCTGGTTTCCATGGGCCTCCGGTTTCGTGGCTACCTCTGAAGGTTCATGATCATATCAGTTGAGATCGAATGTTTGACGGGTGAACCGTGGTGGGGTGGGTCCAAGTGATCAATCGAATAACGTGAGGCACAGGAAAAGGACCAATCAGGCAAAAAAACGACACGGGTGATATTGTACAGGTGCGTCATTGAATAGGTCAGTTCAAGTGTTATTAGGCGCCCGGGGAGGACGTGACTTACCGGAAATCAAATCGGAATGAATCCATAGGTAACTTCAACGCCAGTCGTTTCTGGTACAAATAATCCTTGTGTCTGTGGTAGACAGGGTAATATGTTAGCCAGGATACACACCAAGAAGGGGAGGGAAAGGGTCAACGCCTTAGAGTGACGACAACGCATCTGAGGTGTTGACTCGGTTCGGACTCACTGACCCCATTGTGCCATGCAAGATCTATCAACAGATCCCAAGGGCGCACCACCATTACATATCATATGAAATCCGTATTTTCCGATCCGCGTAGTTGAGATGATACCGGCGCCGGCGGAAAAGCAAGGTATGGACACAGACCCAATTCGAGAATGGCAAAAGCGAGGATAACCAAGGATAGAAGAACCCTGTGTGATTACTATGTTGCGGAAATGCTATACCCGTTATACAACTCACCAAGGCAATTTTACGACCTTGTGTTGGTGCATTTGGTTGGAGTTGTTCTAACATACCAACGATACGACACTCGGGGTCTTCTTGGTGTTGAATGTATAGCTTTGTAGAGACCCTCTCTTGCAGTGTAGCTGTTGACATCTTTGGACTCGGGCGTGAAGTCAGGGAAGTGAAAGGGAATACGGATGTGTCGAAGGGAACCGGGGGATGTCAAGACAAGGCACAGTTGTGGTCCGGGTAAAAATAAGACAAGTGCTGAGCTGGCCCCGAGTCCGCGACCGGTTGTAACCTTGGATACATTGTTCCAGGGGAGGTCATATGTGTTGTAGGATAAATCTCGGTGTGCACAGAAATCGGCCAAATCTGACCTATGCGTACAGAACCGACGATGGTTGGTAGGTCTAGACGGCGTACCTCTGGGTCCAGTCGAGCGATACTGTATGTCCAATCGGCTCTACGTACAGAAACTTGAAGATCCATTGAGTTGAGCGAAAAGTTCTGCTGCGGATACATAACAGCACCCATGATCCATTATGCAAAACACGAAAGTCTGTTCTGCACACGGTTGTTGGCCACGAGCGTTCTTGCTAAGGTTGGGGTCAGACCAGGCCGCCTGATCAAAAGACCAAGTGATGGCAGCTCCCACGGTTTGAGCGTGAAGCATCTTCTCGCGTCCGAGTACCTAGCACCTTGCTTCCAGGCCAGAGACACATAACTCTACCACAAGGTTTCTTCTGTGCCACTGCCTTTGGTACACCAGGGTGCCCACCACATTCTATGGCATACTTGTTCATTGGCGCCAGCCGACAGTGGCTAAATAGAATCTTGTCAATTACGACGGACGACCCCTCTGCATGCGCCTTGTCTAGGCGACATTCGAGCACACCACGAATAGCACAGCTAGGCGCAGTCGAGCTCATACTAGGCCAGACGTGTGGTGTTGGATTCTCGCGAGCATCGCAAGGATGTTTGCCTTGATTGCGCCACCATCCAGCCCATCCGGTCTTGGAATAGGAATGGTCATGATCGAGCTAAGATTTGCGGGAAAGGGTACATAATAATGGTGGGGACATTTTCTGCTCAGTCTCCCCATTTTGAGTCAACTACGCTTCATCGGACGTCGTTCTTTCCGGACTCGTCATCCAATTTAACCTATTACCCTCTGCCTCAAGGAGCGCTATGGAGCGCTATACATTATACCACCAGGCCCAGTTATTGAAGTATCCAGGTGCCCAATCATCGACATCGACGGTATTGTAATCCGAGTACAAGACTGCTGCACCAAACACCAGCTTCTGAATCATCAGATCTACAATCTAGAAGTCTCGACCCTCCCTCCCATAAGTTCACTCGTATTAACCCATATCGGATTTATAGTCCCATTTCGCTGTCGGACGTCTAACCAGTCTAAAATCTTATTGACCACATCATCTTGCCGATTGGTAAAGTTATGATCGGCATCTTCTATGACGTGTAGGGTATGTGTTCCGGGTGTACGTTGTCCTAGGATGCTGGCGTAGATCAAGGCATCGAACCTGCGCGTGTGGAGAGGGAGGAGTGCGTTAGTATGTTGATGTGGAAACCCGATGGCGAAACGAGATGTTAAGGGGGGAGAGATAGTATGGGAAGAGGAGTAAGCACCGGCATATAACAAAAGGTTATAAAGAAAGATCAACGGATTGACTTACGGAGGAACTCGAGTATCTGACAATCCGTGAATTGTCAACACATCGATCGTCGATGGGAACTGGTCTATCACGAAAGAAGTATCCCATTTCCTGAAGATATCGATATCTTCGCGGTATATTTTGACCGTAACCGGTTTTCTTGCAACCACAACGGACCATTCGCAAAACCCCTGCTCGCCGAAGCCTTCTTTCCCTCCCCAAGCCGCTTCATCTTGATTGATTGGTGGATTTTTATCGTAGTAATCCCGGATTAAGAAGGGATACCAGTGTTGATGTTCCAAGGTTGTTGACATAGGCGTATGAAACGGAACGAAGTCCAATATCAGCGGTCAATGGATCAAATGAGATGACCGGCCAGAAAGAAAGAAGAGAACGATAACACAGATGATGAGTTTTTCTGGAGAGTTCAGTAAAAGAGGGAATTACCCATCATCTTCGGATTCCAAAGGGGGAGAAAGAGGAAAGTTTGGGAGATACAGGGATAGGGAAGGTAATCATGGGATGAGAATGAGATAAGTATACTGTGGTGTAGGGTTTTACGCACATGCATCCTATACCTCCCTGAAGCATTCACAAATCCAGAGATATTGCGTCCGTCTTCGGTGGTGCATATCCACTTGAACGCGGATAAAACTCCACGAGAGTGAGCCACCACCAAATCTATGACATATCCGTAAGTGGATTTGAGATAGGCCACTACGGTTTTGATATCCTCGATATCTTCTAATAGGGCAGCTGGCTTCCATTGACCTCCGGTTTCGTGGTTACCTCTGAAGGTTCACGATCATACCAGAGGTGGTTGTTGAGATCGAGTGTTTGCCGGGTGGGTCCAAGTGATCAATCGAATAACGTGATGCACAGGAGAAAAGGTGCGACCGATCAGGCAAGAAACGACACGAGTAATATTGTTACAAGTGCGTCATTGAATAGGTCAGTTCAAGTGTTATTAGGTGCCCGGGGAGGACAGTGACTTACCGGAAATCAAATCGGAATGAATCCATAGGTAACTTCAATGCCAGTCGTTTCTGGTACAAGTAATCCTTGTGCCTGCGGAAGACAGGGTAATATGTCAGCCAGGATGCACACCAAGAAGGAAAGGAAAAGGGTCAACGCCTTGGAATTACGACGACGCATCCGAGGTGTTGACTCGGTTCGGACTTACTGACCCCATTGTGCCATGCAAGATCTATCAACAGATCCCAAGGTGCACCACCATGATTATATGAAATGCGTATTTTCCGATCCGCGTAGTTGTCAGATGACACCGGCGCCGGCGGGAAAGTAGGGCATGGATACAGACCCAATTCGAGAATGGCAAAAACGAGAATAACCATAGAAGAACCCTCAGTGATTACTATATTGCAGAAACGCTATATCCAATATACAGCTCACCAAGGCAATTTTACGACCTTGGGTTGGTGCATTTGGTTGGAGTTGTTCTAACGTACCAACGATACGACACTCAGGATCTTCTTGGTGTTGAATGTATAGCTTTGCAGATATCCTCTCTGGCAATGTAGCTGTTGACATCTATGAGATTTGGGTTGGACTCGGGCGTGAAGCCAGGGAAGTGCCAAGGATAGTCAAGCTCCAATCGACCGAAGTGAATGGGAATTAGAACGCTGCGGATACGGATGTTGTGTCGGAGGGAACCGGGGAATGTCAAGACAAGGTGCAGTTATGGTCAGGGTAAAGGTAAGAAGACAACTGCTGAGGGGTCCGCGACCAATTGTAACGTTGGACAACTCACATTGCCCCGGTTCGATAACCGAGCTCGAGGTCAGTTCCTTTCTCAGCATCAAAACCGGTCCAGTTATCGCCGGTATAACCGGCTGGCACGCAAGCCCTCATCCAATCAACACGGCCGTTGGCCTACCCAATGTGCAGCGTTAAGGAGTCTTTGCGAGAGACAAATGGAAAGGCGAAGTGCATCATCAGTCGTCGAGGTGAAATAAAGCAAGGAGAGAATACATAGACGTTTACTACACACGTGAAGCCTTCTTCCCGAGGAGACCGTCTTTCGCACTCTTACTCCCAACCTTGTTTAATTTTTCCTTTTTCTTTTCAACACCACCGGCACTTCGCTTTTGCTTCAACTCCTTCGCCGTGATCGAGGGCTTGGTCGCTATTGATACCGGTGCAGCTTGTTCCGTGGTAGAAGGAGGTGCGGCCTTCGGCTGCGCTTTGGTCTTCTTGACCGATGGCGAATTGTCAATTTCATTAACGGACGCGGAAGGTTTGGTCTTGGACCTGGTCGCCTTTTTGGGTATGTCCTTGAGGACTGCGGTGGCCCGGTCTTTTGATGGACCAGAATCGCTTTTCAATGGGGATGCAGGAGTTGTGCCTGATGGCTGCGTGCTCTCCGATGGTTGTTTTTTCTTTTTCGTGGACTTTGTGCTGGTAATTTCCGGTAGAGACGGCACTATGGTGGAAGCAGGGGCAGGGGTTTGTTCGGAGGGGGTGGATTTGTCTTTCTTCTTTTCCTTCGCGGCTTTGGGTTTGCTATCATTAGACCGCGTCTTGCTCGTGGGTGATATTATTGCAGGTGCAGCATCAACGGACTTGGATGATATTTTTGGTTTCTTGCTGATCGACGGGCTTGTGGGTTTCTCATTTGATGTCGGATTCGATTTGTTGACCGGTGTAGCCTTGCTAAGGGTTTGCGGGGTAGATTTCGTTGAGACCGGCTTTCCAAGATCGTTTTTGGCTCGCTTCTTCGGAGATTCATGGTCAGGAGGATCTTGGTCCTCTGGTGTCCTTTTTTTGCCCTTGCCCTGGACCTTGGGCGGCGGTGCTGGGTCCTCCATATCCGTATCCTCATCATCGTCACTTCCATCTGAACCACTGCCTCCCGCATCGGCCTCTACGGTGAAACCGTCCCAACGACCACCTTCACTATCTCCCAGGGAGCAACTCCAGATGGGAAGGCTTACACTCGAGTTTGTTTTGATGTGAAGGTTTTGGATATTGTCCCAACCATCCTGTATCCGTTTCACGATAGCAGGAAGGGCGGTTTGGATGTTAGCCATAATTTGCTCTGGCGTTTGAGAGAGCACTCCGACTTTTATCGACCTGACCCAATTCGATCAAGATCACATCAAGAAGACAAGTAGAAGCCACATACGTGCACGTTCCCTTATTCTGATTCATGTACGTGGAAGAGATGGCGCGCTCTAGTTCGCCCTTCAAGTCCTTCCGTGTGAGGCACACAGGTATTGGCTGCCTTGAGGATCTGGTCAGCACTCTGGGCCATGGAAATGGGCGTTTGTACTCACTTCTTGGCCTCAAACCATTTCTTGCCTAATAATCGGGGAAGCAAAGGAATGACTCGCTCATCCGCAAGAAACAAGCCATTTTCCTTGAGTAGCATCCTCCGGGCTTCGAATGGCTTCCATTTCCCCTTCAGCTTTTCCAAGCCAACGACACGATGTATAAATTTGATCTTATGTGTCTCCAAGAGATCTTTGTACTCGCGCTGAGGGTCTTTCGTGATCAAGCAGACGGGAGTCGTGCGAGGATCCACCAGGGGATGAACGATAGGTCTGGTATTGCGTTAACGGTTGAACAACTTTAAGGAGAGTAGAACGTACATCTTGGCCGGTTTAATTTTGTTTATGGGTGCCATTTTCTTGACAGTCACATTGAGCCAGACATGAGGCTCCTTGGGCTCGATGAGCTCAGTTTCCTGTCGCTCCTCCGCCTTCTGCCGTTCGTGCGTGAGGAGTGCGTTGATAGCCTTCTTGCACTGCTGCAAAGAAACGTGATCATCGACGAGTTCGTCCTTGGAGATTGCCATGAATTCCGTTATGCCAGGCCGAAATGAGGGACGAAATTTTGATCTTTATTTGGTACTTTCGTGAGTTTGATACACAGACAAATATTTACCTGCGCCTTTGAGCGCCCATGAACTTTAAAGCTGCCATCCCACTATCGCTCAGGCTCGAGTCCAACTCGAACTGAACAACTTCTACCATTTTCCAGCTTTCGTTATCGATTCACCTCCAGAGCCAGACTGTTAGGCTCTCGCGAAGGAGCTCACCCGAACGAACCCCACAAAGCTCCCAGCCTTGCCCCGGTGTCATACTTTGGTTATACTCCGGGGAAAACTTGCATTTCAAGTTGGGAATTCGAATCTACATCTACATCTACGACTTTCCTGCTAATCGCTTGGCCTACCATCTCCCTCTGGCCTCGGACGAACCAAGGCTATGGTCCCTGTTCTATCTCTCTCGAGGTATCGATCCGGCCTGGACGAGTTAGAACGCAAATCGATTGGAGGCTGTCGAGGGGTGGCGCCTATAATTCTGGTCGGATAGCCATTTTTTCCGAACCCTATGAAAGCTGGGAATCCTTGTCGAGCCTCGAAGAGCTTTTTGCCCCTTGCAGACTGCTATCGCGTCGTTGTTTCCCCCTTATGCCATGGAGGGCATCAGGTACAACATCTGCGGACTACCATGTGCCCGTCAGTTTATCACTTTTTCCCAGCTGTCCGAGGTCAACGAAACTGGAGGTGTTTCGTCTGTGGCCACTCTACGATGATGTAATATGCCGATCGACGCGACTTGTCCTTCAGCGCTTCAGTTGCAAACTCTCTTCCTAAACTCACCTCACTATGTGGGCGCTACTACAAGCTCTAATTGCGTTCCACACGCTCAACTCTATGCTCAAGTTTATGACCACCACGCTGCGGCTCCCCTTCAAAATATCATTTTACGCCTTAGAAGGAGCCGTTCTTCTTCTTCTCGTCCTTTTTGGCGTGGACTTTGTCCAATCTCTCGTTTGGGTCGCATGTATAGTCAAAGTGGGCCACAAACTGGTTAGGTACCCGGCGGGTGTTGGAGCGGACAATGGCGGGGTCGCCTTTTCTATGGAGTTGGATCAAATCGCCCTCTGGGGAGCTGCGTTAGGCGTTTCTATCGCGTTTCTTCTGTCGTGTTCAGAGATAAGCACCTTCGTTACGGAATCCCCTGAAGAGGAGTATCTCTTGCTTATCGTGGGGTCGTGGGCCATGCTGGCCTGTGTGCTTGTGCACCATCGACAAACCCTTCTGGAGGAAATAAAAACAGGACCACTCGCCTCCGGAGCCCAAGTCATAGTGGGATTCTTCAATGGCGGGTAAGTGATTTGTTCGCTTACTAGGCACACCACCTCATAGCTGTTTAGTCCTGTCGAAGATGTGACTTTCAGAGGTTCTGGCGGTGAGAACGAAACGAAGAACCAGAGCGAGCATACTCCAGTTGTATGCGAGGCCCCAAGTTATGCAGGGTGTGTAAATTCTCTCTCTCTCTCTCTCTCTCTCTCTCTCTCTCTTGGATGTCCCCATTTCATCGTTGTCTTAGTCCAGAAAACGGCTCAAATGCAACAAATGGAGGGAGCCGAAGAGCAGGGGCAGTTGGATCAAATTTAGCATTGTCTGTCTTACATCTGACTGATTTCGAGGCGCTGACTTTCACCTAGGCAGAATGCAGGCGACCCACATGTCGTAGTAGACTCCCGCAGCCACGAACAAGTCGACGGGATTTCGGTGACGACTTGGCGAGAAGATGTCAGGGATGCAGAGATCGAGGATTTCGACTTTGACGAAGGAAACTCGAGCACCTCCTCTTCTGAATCGGAACCTCGTTCACCGTACTCAAAAAACCGCTTTGGAGACGCTGAAAGGACTGTCGAGGGGACTAGTGCATCACTCGGCGAGTCTGAACTCTTACTCGACCTGGAGAAAAGCTTTGAAGAAGTTCTTTTGGCGACGAAGATGAAAGATACTGTCGGTGAAGCCCCGATGATTGGTGCTTGGCCCAGGGATCCTGCCTCGACTTTGGTTGAATCCAACTAGGACTCGAATTTACTATGTCCGTTTGAACTATTTGCACACTGGACATCAGCATTTCCCGCATATTATTACCTGTTTACAGGAACCCAAATACTCTGCAGCATATGTAATGCCTCGGCGTTTTGTATCGGTAGCCTCTCATGAATTGAACGCATTCTTCAC
>ML208278.1:205941-228632 GCA_004369065.1 Pluteus cervinus | reverse complement strand
AAGGTGGCTTGCAAACTAACCCCAGTGACATCTTCAGAACAATAAAAACATTGTGACTTCTGAAAAGCAAAACTGCTTTAACATGCCTTTAAGGTGCTTGTACAAGGCCTAAAGCAAAAGGGGGTGGCAATAACAAGCCAAATTGCTTTTAGGGCTTTAGAGCTTCCAGGGCCTTTAGGTCTTGGTCAAGACCCTTAAAGCCACCACCAAGCCAGTTAAAGACATGGTATTTTTCCTGATGCAAAGGAGGAACTCTGGATAACAGAATGACGAATGACGTCAATTCCTCCAGGTCTCGGTCTCGATCTGGCACCATGCACAGCACCCTCCATACAGTGTCGCTGCAAACAGCAACGTCACCATCAACAGCATGGCCATATCCATCCAGAAGGCGAAGGTTTTGGTCGACTAGCAAGGACGAGGATACGGATGAACTTGAAGACGCCGACCCGCCAAGGGCTTACCGTAGTGAAGTTCAACTCATCGCAGACTTCGGGATCGTAGTAACATAGAACTGTAAACTATAACGAGAATACAAACCAATGAATTAGTTCGTGTGACAACATGCTATACCTCTATATGGGTGATGAATAAGTGGAGGGGGGCCAATGAACTTATGACACCGATCGTGAAGTGGGATGCCATAACTTTTGGGATGGTGGCAGGAACTCGAGTCCACCTCAAATCTTTACACGTCTCCATCTGGACAATCCAAGCCCTCTTGAACAACCATTTGATGCGTGTACAACGGCTGCTTAGAAGTGATGGTCCATCACGTTTGTGAGGGTCACACATTGCAGCACCTATCCCCCAATATCTCGGCACCCGGGCTTGCTAAAATTAAATAGTTTCGTGGACTGAAGGGCATCATAGCACAGTAGTTAGCTGCAAAATAAAATCAAACTGTTTGTCACTAACGAGGGAGAAATCTGAGCTGAACTGCGTGTATGGGTGTTTGAGGAGCAATGTGAGCCTCCAGGATTGCCAAGTCAACGAGAACCCCTGCTATCCCACGTCGTCAATGGCAGATGGAGGGCATAGGAGGGCATTTCTAGCAAGTCATCAGCAAAGTCTGGGCACCCTCTACAGCACTCTAGAGCAGTCAAAATGTCCAAACCTCGCATAGCAAGGGTACCTTCTTTAGAGCATCGGATAGCACCTAAAGCAACACTAGCCGAGGATCCGGTCATTGCTTCGTGCTGCTCTCGAGACCTCTAGAGTTAATTTTCACAACCTCTAGAGCACTCTACACTTCGTAGAGAAGAATAAGTCCTGTATTGTTTTCGGGGCTCTGGATCACTTTCGACTTTGGCAAATGAATGTAAAACCACATTTATTAGGGGACAAACTACACTACAACATTGAAAAACTACTGAAAGACGATCTAAGATGGTAGACCAGACAGAACCACGCGTCGTTGATGACAACATAGCCAAGGAGGGGTGATTACAGAAAGGCTACTACGTCGACAACATGGGCAGTAAAAAAAACGTACCGTCAAGCAAAAATGTCCACATCCCATACCAATGCATCATCACTTAGAACGGTGTAAAGCTTGGGGGATCATAATATTGTGGTCGTCGTCCCTGCTGTAGCACTAAGGAAGAAAGTTAGAAAGAAAAAAAAACCAAAAACGAGGTTGTCCTACAAGCCTTGTAAGAGGATGTAATGATGATGACAAGTCGTCATAGTAGGACGACGTGGGGTGGTGCCTTCCGAGGAGGTGGAGGTGATCAGCATCTAACGATGTATCATTGTCGTCCGGATGCTGTTGTTGTTGATGTGAGAAAAAAAGGATATGAAATGAGGAACATGGCAGGCAATAAATCAAGGAAAAAAACATACAGGTGAAAAAAAGGGTTGTGGCCCTACGACAGAGGGCAGGACGGACATTAGGGAGGGAGGACAATAGAGAGGGAGGAGCGAATGTCGAGACGAACATCGAAGAGGAGAAGGAAGGGACTTGTTGGAATTGATTTGGAATTCCGATTCGGTTTTCGAACATGGATCACGTGACATTGGTTGAATCTCCGGATTTGGAATTGGGCTTTCTCCCGCTTTCGCCCCAACGCCAATGCCAACACACACGCTCCCTCAAAATACAGCAACCTTTGTCTCCTCATCCTCATTTTTGCTTTCCACCTGCCCCAGCGACCCACACCCCATATGCTCAATGACGCAAACATGGTAATCTTCCTCTTTTTTTCTTTTTCTTTTTTCGCTCTGTCTTTGCATACATACAGTGACGACGACGACCACAAAGACTCCTACACCACTCCTTAATACAACAAACACAGCACCCTGCATTATGACATGACGAAGACCCCTGGAACGACATTCAATTTTCGGACACGGCACCAACACGAGACCCAAGTTCGTGCTTGAGGTGAACGACCCCTTTGTTGGGGTTACGTGCCTTGTGCGTGCTATACATCACCACTGTCGTTCTTTTCTTCCTCCCCAACTTCCTCTACACTCTCGACGCATTCACAATCTTACTCCAGGATCACCCACTGTCGATGCACACCGGATCTTGCATTGATCTTGATTAAGATCACTCCTTGCTCATCCCTTTTCACGTCCATATCTGACGTCTCTCCTACGACCTACAAGTGTTATACCTGTTCACTCCCATCCATCGTAACTGACCCCTACCGGTGATTGCACGATGTCAATTTCCTCTTTCCCCCACGAAACTACACTACACTATTCCTCACGAACTACCACGTTTCCTACGATGACTATTACACCTTCATACTACTTGACAACAGTGACAAAGGTTACCCCCAAGTTTATTATTACTATCTGTTCCCCTATTCCACACGTACAAGTAGGTACATCAATACAGATCCTTTTTCCTTGTAAAAAAAATGAAACAGTAGGAATTTTGTTTTTGAAAGCCCTCAGGCTTCTATCATGACTCTCGTAGGTTTATATGCTTTCAGAGCTCTCGTTGCTCTGGAAACCGTGATTTGCTATGCGGTCCTAACCGGCGAAATGTCACCTGTCCTAGCCGAGCTCTGAATGCTATCCGATCCTTTTGCTACTCTCAGAGCTCTGAGAGAACCAGGTCTCCTCTAGACCCAATCAGGATTTGCTGATGAAGCTCCCACTAATTTTCTGATTTTTAGTTTTGGAGTTATTGACGAGAAGAACGGACAATTGCAGAAGTTTTATTATCCAGATTTGCTATTATGGGGACAGGAACAACCAAGTTGAGGTGTTCATTCTCAAAATAAAACCACGAGTCCACAATGTGATGGTCTAACCCTGTGCCTACTATCTCAATTTTCCGGTGTACTTTGGCCCACCTAGAAATGATTTTTACTTTTGGGGCCTGCTCCCTGTGGGCAATGCCGAGCTTCCTGAGTCGATAACGCTGGAACAAAAAATCGTGACGGTATCACAAGTTCACAAGATGTGCTCTCTCATGTTGCCAACCTGCCATTACCGCTGTAGGAAAGGACAATATCTTGTCCCTCGTACACATGCCCTCAAGTCTGCAGGGCCCCTGGAGCTTGATCTTGACGTTGTCGAGCATTGGTTTGCTTGGCAAGGGAGAAATTCTTTGATATTATAATATAGCTAGATCCTACACAGTGTCTAGCACGATGCCCTATGTCCTCTTAATTTCCTCTTACTTTGTTGACGAGATGTAGCTAACGGAGTGTGGCACCTCACTGCAATGCGTGATTCACAAATGTGACATGGGGCCGTCACTTCTAAACAGCCGTTGTAGCTCCGAAGGGTGGCCACTCCTACCCATCCAAAGGCGACTTTTGCGACCGTCGATTCCGATTGCGACTTCCATCCAATAAAAGCACCTGGCTAACCCTCACTGACCCGATTGGTGACGACGACATCAACGAACTCGAACTCTCCGGATCCCTCCTAACCTCCCCTGGACGCGCAACACGGGTTTAGTATCCAACACGACGCGATCGCGAGCCAACTGCGCAGATGTTATTCCATGAAAGTTGATGCTCTCGTAGGGGTGTGTTCTTTGGCATGTGTATGATGTCTCCAGGACCTCGGCGTGTCGGAGATTCCGTCGTGGTCGGGTCATTACAGCTGTAGTGCTCGTTGGAGTTGACATCGTAGCAGTGGTATCCGTCCCTAATAACAATGTATTGATTAGTATCAAAGATAGGTAGAAGAGCATATATCCACTAACACTCACCACGACGCCGAATAATTCGATAAGTAAACCAAGAGTCCTTCATATACATCCTCCGAAGGACCGAAGCAGGCCTATCCATATCGAAAGCACAAGCGAGCATCTCCAGAAAGCAACCAATCAAATTCATCGTCTGCGTTTACCCAATCCATGCGGAATTATCCCCTTCCCCGTCATTTTAACCTCCCAATCGCCAATGCGTTAGCTATCCACAACCCTCCACAACCTCGACATCAACACCATACTCAACCGCTTCAAGCCCTGCAACAACTCGTTCGCAGAAATCAAGAACGATTTGCCTTGTCCAGGCGTAGATGATATATCCTCGGCTGTACCCTTCGCCGTTGTGTCCACGCATATATCCACTTTCCATCCTGAGCGTGGTATCTCCTTCCTTCCCCAGAGCAGCGGACACATTCCCCTCTTCCATTTGAACCTGACGACGATCAGGCAGTTCTAACAACTTGGGTGTGAACAGTGACCACCGCGACAACTGTTCGACCTTCCCAACATCAGTACTTCCCTCCCCCCGTACTTCTGGAATCGATGGTATCCGCGTCCACAACGGTGTCGGTAAGGATCGAAAAACGTTCTCGTGTTGCTGCTTGGGTTTCTGGCCATAAAAGCGAAGCTGGTCCCGGTGCCGACGCAGCTACTGCTGTCGGAATATGCGAAAGCAACAGCGTCGAAGCAGGCGTAGTAGCTGCCTGCCAATGCAAACCAGCATGTGGCCTCTTCCTCTTGGGTAAGGGATTGGTCGCTGCCGTGATTGTGATAATGAGGTGAAAATAGCCTCGGACACCCAGATCATATTTGTGTTTGCATATATGGCGAGTAGAGCGGATATTGGCAGAGGTGGAAGGCCAATGCGTATAGGTAGAGTAAGAACCCGAGTCCTAGAAGGTGGTGGTGACTGAGGCGGTGGGCTAGAGGGTATCGTTTTAGGTAGGCCTCCTTGTTGCTGCGCTTAGACGGATCCGCCTGTTGGTATAGATGCAGCAGGTGGAATCAACGAAGACGAAAGGCTTATTGTTGCTGCGCCTCCCGCCCTTGTCCTTGTCCCTGGGGTTTAGTGCGTGGAGAGGGTAATGGTGGAGGTGGCATTGGAATATGTAGTTCTAATGACGCCGTTGAAGGGGATTGTGGTGAAGATGGGGACAGTACGGAACATGAGTTGGCCACACTCGTTCCGAGTCGTGATGCTTGTGAAATCACATCTGCGATATCAGATGCGGAATTCACGTCTGTATGCCTGACCAATTCTCGAACTTGAACTTGATAATTCCCAAGTCTGAAGGGTGGGCTGTAGGATGACCCGGATTATACCCCGGGCTAGAACTCGAACTTGGGCCTTGAATTTCAACGCTTCCCGCAATTACTACCGCTGCCATCGCCCCTCAAGCACCGGCGCCCTCCATCTACCATAACATAGCCAGCGGTCCCAGGCTTAAGTCCAAAAAGGCATATCGTATCGTAGTTCAGGAGTGGTAAGGCGTTTGGGCAGAATCGAAAGACGAGGAATGTGAGAAGGGTTGTAAAGGTCGCCGCGTGAGTCTCGAAGAGCTTGGCTATTCACTAGCGTCGGTGGAGAGGCAGAGGTGGAGACGGGCTGGAGAAGACGACAATATGGCTGGAGTAGGTGGCTCGCGTTCATGTCTCGTGAGTCAACGAACAGCTACATGATGTACCACGCGTCGAGGACCCAACTCGGTAGTCCGGCTGTTACGACGAAACGCCAGCAGAGGGCTATTATCGAACAAAAGTAATGGCGTTTAGAACGGCAGCAACTCTGCTTCTAACATGCGCACCGAGTCGTGACAGCGGACTACCATGAGTTGGTTTATGAAAGGCCATTGCACCAATTCCCTCCGACCCAGCCACCAGCTGGGCGACGATAGGAGCATCAAAGAGGGCACAGTTCGAGAATTTCGAGGATGTAGTCAAGCATGGCGGAATGGTGTGTCTGTCGTCGAGGGTTGACGCAGAACCTCAAAATTTTCGACTGGGACTCCCTACGACCTGCTTGCACCTAAGGCCTAAGCACCAACTTGAGAGATAAATGGTTTTGACGCACCAGAAAAGCACAATACGTGAGTCTGAGTCTGTGGAACCGAAGTGAGAAAACCTGTCAACGCGAGAAATCTTGGTTTCTGCCCTGGCCTATGGGCTGGTGCGGATTGGTCAACACTGGACAGCCTTGATCATGGCGAAGCCAGAAAGGAAGTCGTGAGTGAGGGAGGTCCATTTGCGGGATGAAGCTCAGGGATAGCATTCTTTGCGGTACCATTCGTCGCACACCTCCCACGCACAACCTCACCACCGCAGGGAATGCGACGACAAAACCTCAACTGCCCAAGCTGAGGGCGGCTGTTTATGATATCGGTTTGGATGAGAGGTGGGCTATACTTGAAAAGCTTGAACGGCTGAAGGCTCTGAGTGGGAGGAAATGTGGAGGTTGATCACGACGGAGAAGGTAAGGGCTCCGAGTCTTTGGCCCTCATTTTCAATCCCTCGGCTTATTTTCTCATGGAAATCTTGTTTTGTGTTGATGTAGGCGACCTTGATACTTCCAGTAGATCAACTACACCCGCTGGAGCGGATAACGACGGGGTTTATCAAAGACCATGTTATAACCCTCGAGGAATGGCGCACAGATCGTTACACTGTCTGGGTTGAGAGGTGTACTACTGTATGCTATCCCTCTCGGAAGCTTCATGGCTTATATTATCCAGTGATAAACTCGGCTTTCATTCCTCCATATGCATTTCACCGGCGTCTAAGCTTTTCCAATCTCTACTCCTAGCTTCAACACGCCCAGAAGCCCTTTCAAGACTACCTCCTCTTTCTAAATCTGCCGCGATACCTCCCACACCTTCGAATCCCACCACCTCGACGTCTTCAAACGAAAGCGCAGCGGACGTTCACAGTTCCAGCCCTAACGGCCTAACCACTCTCCCTGTACCACCGCGACACACTATTTTATCATCACTCGCAGCGTCACATCCCTCCACATCATCTCTGGCGTCGTCTGCTGCTTCGGCAACTGTAGTTGGTTCTCTTTCGAGCGCATATCCTCCTGCTTCGAAGCCGTTCTCAAGCTTACCCCTCGTATGTCAACACATTCCTCGTCCGAGAGGACTACAGGTGCAAACCGGACGGTTCCTTAACAGCAAGTTGACGTCAACCTCCGCCGAGGTCACCTCGATTCCTGTCGCCTTTCTTTACTTGCCCTCTGATCTCGACTCAGAACCTGCGGTACTGAATCATCCGAACTCCCCTGCACCACCTCCGTCGTAGTAGACGTACTCAACGACCTTACACTTCTGTAAGCAGTCTACATCAAGATCGCCAGATAACTCTTTCGTCACTGTTTGGGAGAAATGGAAACACCTCTGCTGCTATTCAACGTTCAACCACCACCACCACCACCTTCCCAACCGCAGCCGCAAATTATTGGAAAATCAATAACTTTGTATGGAGGCCCCTCCACCCGCGTCGGGTACATAGTCCACAACCACTGCACCCATCACGGGCAGTAGCAGTGCATGCTGATGGGACGCTTCTAAACGTGTATCTCCGCGTTCAACCACATCGTCAACGACCGCGACGAGACACACGCATACACACGTTGAGATTCCTGTGTTAGAGGGTTTTGGGAGGGAGGTGGGGAGGCTATGAATTGAATATTCCGGGTGGAAGAGTTGGTTTAGTCGGCGAACTGCGACGCCCCTTTCAACGATCTCTCATCAAAGTTTGGTTAGCTTCTTCTTAATTTCGCTTTTTTGCCCATTTCTTACAATTTTACGGATATCTATAACAGGGACTTCCGCGTTGTTTCTTCAAACTCAACAACCATCTCCCCTTCCTGCATCGACAGGAACGAAGCACCCCCGACAAGTCCACCAATTATCGACCCGCATCCCTCCTTCATTCCTCAGCGCTCAGCAGCAATGGGGCGTATCCAATTCGTCGATACCTAATCCTCTCTATATCTATTTCCAATTGTCCACACAAACCGAACCCCAGGCACCGTATCCACTGTCGAAGCTATCGCCAGTCCTGCTACCATTCCCGTTTCAGGTTGAGCAAACACCAGCGCAAACCGTCTCAGAACCAACACAAGGCAGACGATTGGGGACAACAGGTCGACGAAGATGCGTCATCAAGCTCAAGAATGGGCATTTGATGTTGGGAGTGGTGCTCCACCACAACAGTCTCAACGCATGGAACTTCATGTACGATCTCGAGGGGTTGAGGAAAGCGGGAATGCGATGACGTTCAAATAGGAGGACACCAATGTCGAGCTGAATCCATCGCAAACCTTAAACCTGATATCGGTGATTACAAAGGCAGAAATATCGGGTTTTTTTTTTCGGGTCGTCGTCTAATTGGGATCTGCGTCCTGGGACACTTGAAATATGGAGGTGTACCTTGGGCGGAAAATATTGAAAGCCGGAATCGAGTTGTGAAAGCAGCGCAGATCGTTACGCTGTCTAGGTTGAGAGGCGTGCTTGGGGGTCCGGTAAGCACTCTATTGTTCTCGGAGGGTTTTTAGCTTACGCTGTCCAGTGATAAACTCGTCTTTCGCACCTCAATTTCTCCTGCGTTTAAGCTTTTCCAATCTCTGCACTTATCTTCAACGCGTCCAGCCAGACTTCCCCCCCTCTTCCCAGGTTCACCACAACACCTCCTACACCTTCGAATCACCACTACCTTGACGGCTTCAAAGCACCACAACACATCCATCATCGTACCCTACGTTCGCAGTTCCAACGCAAACTACGCCCCCACATTTTAACACTCGCGGCGTCAGGTCCCTCCACATCATCTTTAGCATTTTCCCCGTCTTCGTCCTCAGCAACCCTGGCCGGTTCTCCTTCGAGCGCATATTCTCCTCCTATGAAACTATTCTTACCTCATTGTATGTCAATGCATCCCTTGTCGACATCGACACACTCCGCGCCGGGAGAAATACAGGTGCAAACGAGACCGAGGATTATCAACAGCCACTATGCAAAAGGTTTGGTGGCTAGTACGCCGCTCGTGTCTACGTCGAGATCATCAAACACCTTTGCGTCACCGTTTTGGGGAGGCTTGGGGGCTGTATTCAACCATTGCCCACACCACCGCCTTCTCAACCGCAGATACAACGGACGGAGACTCCTCCACCTGCTTCGCCGGCGCATGATCCACAACCACTTCACCCGTCACGAGCGCTAGCAGTATGTGCTAGCCCTTCTAAATATGCAAGAGGCTATCAGTCGACAGTGGACCACAAGCTTCCCTTTCCCGTTTTTCTATCCTTGGAGGATCATCACCTGGAGAATCCGTTGCTTCTTCTGTATCCACAGGTTCAGTAGGTACGGTGTCAACCACAACACCCATGACAACAGCCGGAACGACGGCGACGGGACGCACGCATACAGACGTCGGAATCTCCGTGTTGACGATTGATAAGATGATTTTGAGGAGGAAGGTGGGGAGGGCTGTTAAGGGCGGGAGTTGAAGCTGGTTTAATCGGCGAACGACATCACTGAGAGCGGTCCTGGCACCAACATCAAATAACGGTGGTAGCAGAAACTCACAGGAACGGGATCGCTGGACAAGTTGCCATTAGTCTCCTGGACAGGTGGTTGGGTCGCCGTCTGGGAGTGAAAGTGAAAGTGGTGGTCCAAATGCCAAGTTGGGTTATCGAATGCGGTATCTGGCCTCTCCAGGTCGGGATATTCGGTTTCTGGTGGAGGTAGATTGAAAGGAGAAGGTTGAAGAGGTTGTGAATGCTTCGGGATAATCTACATCGATGGAGCCTCTAGACGGCAACGTCAATGTCGCACTTCAAATACTGACAATCGTTCGAAACTCTTTCAGTGATCCCATCGCAATTTGGTTAGTTTTGCTTTGATCTCACTTTTCTATCCATTTTCTTACGATAATCCGGTTATCAACAGCAAGAACTTCTGCGTTTTTTTTTGAACTAAACAACAACCGCCCTGCTTTTTGCGTTGCCTGGAATGGGGGCCGCCGACAATTCCAGCTATTATCTGCTCGATCACCGTGTGCCGCCGTCGATGGCAGCACCATTGGGTGCGTCAATAGATACAACCTTGACGGGATAAGGAAGCGTTGGAGGGAAGTGTAGTTCTGTTGGGCCTGATGCCATGCTGGGCCCTAGTCGAAGCCTCCGTTTACCGACAATCCATGACCACACAGCTTTCGGATGTTGACGTTTCTTGCAATTGCCATTTAGCGTTCGTCGGTATCGGTCATGTAATATACACCGTGTTACCCTTTCATATTGCCAACCGCGTGCTCAAACTTTGTTTAGCGAAACCGTATATACCAGCGGGGTAAGGGGGTGTGCAAGTGTACATACCACTCCCTCGTGTAGCGTCGGATCATACAAAATTACCTCAACAGTTCACCGACAAGAGAACTGCGCAGGAAAGCTTCATCGGCACTGTGTGTGTCCAACAAGAGTCTGAGCCCCTTCTCAGCAACTTCGCTCGTCTGTGCTGGGCCTGCCCAATCATCCCGAGGAGGCCACACGGCCAGGTGCAATCCCCAGCACATCAGTGTGTGCTTTGCCTGTTCTACATCTGGATGACGAATAAGTTTATATGTTCGGAGGAAATTCTCCACAATGGCTGTGGTAATCTCTGCAGTTTCAGGATGAAAAATGCGAAGGAGGTTAACTCCAGCGCAGAATTGACCAAGTTCGACACCAGGAATTCCCAAGGACGAGGCTTCCCAATCCACGACAAAGAGGCGAGCAATCTCGTCGGACTGGAACTTTAACATGATGTTCTGTGTCCAGAAGTCACCCATTACGATCTACGGGAGAAATAGTTGGCTAGAATGGGGCGACAAGTGGACAATCGAACTTACATTCTGGTCAGCCGCTGCCATAGCTTGACTCTGATGATCTGTTATTTCTTGGATCGCCTTGTATTCGTCAGCTGAAAGCTTTATAGGTCGAACTTGGAATGCTTCCAACCCGGCCTGTCCCTCGGGTGAAAACGTGGATGGCAATAAGCCATAGGTCTGTATTTTGAATGTTTTTCCAAGCTCGTTCCCCGCAAAGAGCTTTTGCTTTTCAACAGATTTCCAGTCGTGCAACAGAGAGATAAATTGTGCGAGGCTGGCGCCGATATGTTTCGCGACTTCAGCAGATTTGACACGACCTTGGCGAACAGATTCCTTCAAGGTTATGCTCCCTTCTCCAGAATCTTCCATGAAGATTGCGTGCGCCTGTTCGTCAAACAGGAATACTTCTGGGACAGTGACAAAGGAGTCTGCAGGAAGCAATTTTTTGACATTCCGAAGGGCTTCAGTTTCGAAAAACTAGGTAAGAAACGTCGTCCTCAATCTCTCGCAAGCCTCGCATGTTGCAACACGATCGACCAACCTGGCGTTTGACAGAAAATGAGACCGAGCTATCGAACTTCCCATAGGGTTTTGCATGTTTCAGAATCACAGTATGGTGTCCTTTGAAAGGTGTCGAGAGATGGAGCCTAAAGATGAAATTAAAATAACCGCCAGAGAGCGCAACAACTTTGCTTGGATCGGCCGTTGCAAATGGTGTGGGCGAAGTGTATTCGAAGACGCCAGCGACAGTCGAGAGATCCAGGTATTGCTCTGAGGACATCACTTCAGAAGGTAGTGGACCTCTTGTCAAGCATATAAAAAGTTGTTCTCCGACTTTTACGGATATGGATGTTAGATTCGGAACCGACAGTAAAATCGATGTTGGATGCGACTCACTCTGGGCAACGCAAAGCAATTCCTTTACTCTACAACGGTGGAATGGGGGTGTCAGACTTCGTGTCAGACTTCACTTGACATCCTCACATAAGCATCACGTACCAGTAATCCGAACCACAATTACTGCTGGCGCGCGCCTTCCGTGTTCAACGCACACTGCTACTGGCAGGACTGGATGTAGTCTGATTTGGTCTTGCCGTGAATCTCACCGCGACCGGCACCACTGCCCTTCAGTTTTCTGGTCAACGTTTTCAAAAAGAGGTTCAACCATGAATAAGGCACAGACATGAGACGTCGTGAAGATGAGGCAAGTCGGCGTGAACAAGCAAAAGTGGACTCTGGCAAACGAAAGACTCGCATCGGAAATATCCGAATACCCTGGTGCAGTTTGTTCGTTCAATACGTTTCTGCCAAAACGAAGGTTGCTTCACATGTTACTAGTGGCCCCAGTCAGGGGGGAGGATATCGATCAGGAGGGTTGCTGTCGAACACGATTTTATTAGTACACCGATTTCACCAAGCTTCTAGATCAAGTGCACTAAGTCCGAAAAGCGAAAGAGTACCCAAAATACAATCCAAGAACAAACCCAGAAAGAATCAGAACAGTCACCATCATCAAATCCCCACAACAAGAATATCACTGCTGCTATCAGGCCAAGAATACGTAGATATCATCGAGGAAGTCATATGCAGGGAAGCTACCGCCGTGGAATGCGAGGGCATCGTTTCCAGCAGCCGTGACTTTGATTTCATAGTAAGTATAGGCTTGGAAGCCAGGGTTGATCGTCAAGACGGTTGCGCCGTTCCACTGAGCTTCAGCAACGGCGTCCTGACTGTCCAAGCCCATCGATTGCTGGAAGAAAGTAATCAGATACTGCTTCCCAGCAACGGTGTTCAACGGAGCCTTAGGTGTCAGGGTACCAGCAAAAGCATCCGAACCGAACCCGCTACCAAGAATAGCGAAACTATGACCGGTATGAGCCCAAGCCGGCCTGTAAAAGAGTTCCGCATCGAAATCACCACCTGGTGGTGAAGTAGGAAGACAATTGGGGTTGACTAGGGTCCAGCAACTGTCACAATCAACACAACTCTCGAAACTGCCGTCTGGGAGGTATGTGATGCGCCTATAGCCGCGAGAATAGGTCACTTGGAGGTTTCCTTGACCGGTGTTAGTCGCAGTTAATGCGTCGGCAGGAACGTAGTACTGTTGCATGTATCAGCATCAGTGGCATGGGCGAGAAACATGTGAGGATAACGTACCATAGCACAGGTGTAGGTAGTCGGGTTACCGCTCACAAGAGTCGCCAAATATTGAAGTATTGGCAAGCTCCGCCATTTGGGTCGGGACCACGGGTGTTGTAAAGATTAGCACAAGCCTGGACATCGTACTTGTCCAGGAAAGCAAAACCCATATACTAAAAAGACGTATGAGCACTGAAAACGAACTCGTAGCCATCTGGAACGGGAGGATCGGCTAGAGAACCCGAGGCGTATCCAACACTTTGCTGGATATAAGACTTGCCAGCGGGAGGTGGAAGAAGTTGTTGACCACCAAAGTTGGTCTTCTCTGCAGCAGGGTGGACGTCACCATAGGCGGCACACTTGATTTGGGGGTTGTGGGCGGCATCACTGTTAAACTCGTAAAACAAGTTCACGAACGCTACGACAAGACCTTCAGTTAAGACACAACTTCATGGGTATCAGATAGTCGGTTACCACATGTTGTAATTCCGTCGCAAAAGGCTTCACAAGCAGCCAGATCGTACTAGTTAAGCATAGTGAAGTTTGAACGTCAAGTAAGCCGTTCCTTGAATCGACGCATCACGATCATTTGGTCTTGTTCCGGTGCTGGCGAAAACTTGCTCGTATGTATCCCGTTTTTTCAATGAAATATCACGTTTTGTCACGACGCTCCCAGCATCGAGGTCGGGGTGGGACTCGGTATCGCGAAGGACGTCCAAAAGGGCATCCCCACCCTGACCAGCCGCAGTGACGTCTCCGTCTACCACAGTGACAACGGTAGGGGGAACGTCATCGGGTGAGGAGCACCATCGGTAGGTCCGGCCTTTTGGTCGACCTGTTAAGCAGCAGCAGCGATGGCGTCATTGCCAGTAGGGGTTGAAGTGTTTGGGTCAGGGCTGCCGTCAGATTGAGCAATGGGGTGTGGTTTGCCAGAGTTGATGGCGACCGAGTCAGCACGGACGACAATGTCACCGCGTTGAGCGACGACGGCAGCTATAAACATTGATTTAGCACAATGGACAGAGGCGGGAGGACGCTGTGGACGAACCAGAGGTAGTCGCCACGAGTGAAACGAGGCAAAAGAGTTTGGCGAAGCGTGACATGAGTAGGAAGGATAGTCGTGCAGAGGAGGGAACTCGAGAGCTCGCTGGAGAAAGAAGAAGTTCTCTGACGCTTTTATGTTGCTCGACATGAAGCTCATCGAGTCCTTTCGATCGCGTGAGGACGGACAGAATTACGAAAAAAAAAACAATAAAAAAT
The DNA here is from genome assembly GCA_004369065.1 of Pluteus cervinus. Taxonomy (NCBI): domain Eukaryota; kingdom Fungi; phylum Basidiomycota; class Agaricomycetes; order Agaricales; family Pluteaceae; genus Pluteus; species Pluteus cervinus. The sequence continues at coordinate 214,192 of ML208278.1, read as the reverse complement.
CGACATACCAGCTGACCTTGCGGTGGTGCAGAAGAGAATCCAACTTGGAGGTAACCGGTCAAAGCGACATCGAGGTCCATTGATTAACGCTGTTAGCATTGCCACTAGGGCTTGGAAAGCTGGAACGCCTCGACCATTCCGCATTGATTCGAATGCGGGGAAAACACAACATCCTATTCTCCGTTCCGAATTGTCCTGCCAAGGATGAACGCGTCTGAATGAAGAGTCGGGCCCACTCTGCTTTACGGTGTATTTCAGTAATACCTATCCGGGCGCCTTCTTGGCGATAATGCTAGTACGAGCCATCATCAGAGCGTCCGTGGAGATCCATGGTCCGGGGACATACGCATGGCATTGGCCTGGGCGAACCGCTGTAAGAATGCAAAATGTATCCAAAACATGAAGGCCTTACAGTATCGTTTACCACTCGTGCTCGGGACTGGTTTTGGTTTCGAATGAAGAAAAGAGGTGAATGCAATCAATACGAATGGGAAGTACGACGGCCTGAGCTAATATTTCTCATTTACATCTTGGCGAGTGATCTTCTTGAGGTCCGCGCCGCGGCGTGCTGTGAAGCTTCTTTTGAATTCAGGTTTGTCGTGACTTGTCAAGGAAAACAGACCCCGTCCCACCGACCATGTATTGAAAACGCGCGGCCAGATGGCAAAAATCGAGTGAAAAATACATAGTAGATGCCTTTCCTAGTCATATAAGCTCGATCCAAGCGTTGAGAAAGGACTAACAACGGCTGGAAAACGTACAGGGAACGTAACATGTTGAATTGTTCTCCTGTCAATTCGTTCGTCCGGGCCTGCTGTCCAGTTTGAATTGTTAATTGCATTGGGGGTGTCCAATCTGGGCCATACATAACCTCATCGTCGCCAGCAGGCGGTGAAAGGTCATACGGGCGCCGTTATGTTCTGGATACGCCCAGACACAGAACCAGCAATGGCCGACCCACTCGCATGCAGGGAACGGCTCGACAAGTTTCAAATGACCAAGTCGAAAGCAGCTTTCATGTTCGGATATGGGAAGTGTTGGGTGGGCTACACTGGAACAATCTGCATACTGCTCATGGTGGGGTGAAGGGAATGGGAGGGCATTTCGGTTCCGATGACAATCTTGCTTTGCGTTTGTGTACAGTGTAGGCAGCCCTAGATCAACTCCACCCAGCCGAGCAAAACGACAGAGTTTATCGAAGACCATGTCGTGCTATACGATACACCCTCGAGGAGCGGTAAGTACGCTATCCTTACAGAAGCTCTTTAGCTTATGCTCTCCAGTGATAAATTGTCTCTTCGCTCCTCCGTTTGTCCAGTTGACTTTAGTCCTGGAGGCCTGGATGACAATCGCTAAGGAGGGACGAAAGAGGGCAGGGTTCGGGGGGTTCTAGAGACAGCGAAGAGGGCGATGTGCGAGTTGTTTCACAAATGGTACACTCTTTTTTGATTTCGCTTTTTTTGCCCATTTTCTTACCGTATTCGGTTGTCTATAGCAGGAACTTCCGCGTTCTCGACAACTCTCGGTGCTTCTGCATCGACTATAATCAGGGCACCACCGACAAGTCCACCTGTCGTCCACCCGCACCACCGTCACACTCCTCCCTCCCTCAACATAGACTCGATCATCAAACTAGACACCTATCAACCACTGCCAAAGCCAAAGCCAGTCCTGCTACGTGCTACGATTCACCTTCCAACGTTGATAAGAGACAGATCCAATTCAAATGGTCTCAGCGCTCACACGAGGCGGACGGTTGAGAACAGCGGGTTGACCAAGGATAGGCGCTGAACGTTCTATGCCGGGAACAATGCACCAGGACAGTCTCAACACATGGAGCCTCGGGTACCATCTCGAGGAGTTGCTGAAAGCGGGAATGTGATGAAGCCTTACTGTATCTTCAACCCGTTCATCGACCACAGACCCATCGTTCTCTTCATGGGTATGCCCAGTTCCTTCTTCTCGGCAGCGACTGTTCCCCTCTGAAGCTTCCTCAAGTACACCACGACGACGGTCTTTTCGTTCCCGGCTGGACCAATCTCCCTTGGGTGTTAGATGGCAATGCACTAAATCGCAAGCTCAGCAACGAAAGGCAACGAACCCTCGAGGTCTTTCGGATGTACTATCGACTTGGCGGTAGATGCTATCGGTGTAGTTTCCGGACGGAAGACGTTGGGAAGGTGAATCTGGGTGTGATCCAGTGCCAATTGTACGTTTTTCTTCTTTCTTGTATTGTCGTCCCGAATCGTTTGGGCACATGTACCCGTCCTTCAGACTTTTGAGTACATTCATGTTCCTTTCTGCCTTTTTGATCCGCTTTTTTGGGCTCATTTTGGCGCATATATCGTTCATCTTCGTTGCAGTCCTTATCTATCCTCTTAGTCTTACCGCCACCCTTCCTTAGCGTTTCGGATCCCCACCTTTCGATATCCCCTTTCCTCCATACTTACCCTTGTCATCTCACCTCCTCTCCGTCCTCTCTCCTTTCCAGTCCTCGCTATCCTTTAATCCACTGCCCTCCGTTTTCTGTTCCATTCACTAACTTCTCTGCCCGTTTTCAGGACATTTTCAACGCGCGAGCGCCACATCAGTCATTCGCAAGTTTGATGACAACATTCCTATCTCCTCGACCAGCAACTAGTAGCCCGTTGAGGTCATAACTTACTACTCGAGCGGGAAGAACCACATCCTCCCGAAACTGTTCATGGAATCTCAGCTTCTTGTTATATTGGAGGTTCCTTCTTGTTCTATAGATGTCCAACGGCGCATATACTCACGTTTCCTCTTTCCCTTTTCCTCCAGGAAATCCTACCCACCTCATATTCCCTACCCCACCGATATTTTCCCGACACCAGACGTTCCGGTACCCCAAGTTTCCGGTCTTTTGAGAATAGGCGCTCTGCACCACTACAAATGCCGTCACTATTCTATCTTCAAACGCAACGGTCTACCGGGCCTCTTTGCATATACTACAAATCCGACACAAGTTGGGGACATGGGCGTCTGTGGAGCTCGAACAGGGATTTGAGGTGGAATGTCGAATGACTTCAACTTATTCGGAAATGGCATTTTAGACACCATAGCCGTCAGTCATTGCACTCTCTATACCGTTACAAACGTCGATGTGGCCACCAATACCGTACTCAAAATGCGCATTTCAGTCCAAGACACTACACCCGCGAGAGGAAGCAAGGGAAAGCATGGCCTCGAGGAACGAAGCGAGTTCGCGCCCGAATTTGCAGATTCACAGCTATACAGCACCTCCTGGAAAGGACGTTCAAACCAACAGACGTTTCCACTCTGGGTACCCTTCGTTTTTACACTTTCCGTTCCATCCTCCTCTCGCTTCAGCGTCGTGCTGGTTTTGGTTTTTTCACCTCTGACCGTACCCATATCCGCTACAACCCACTAGATGATATGTGCTTTCCCTCCTTGCTTGGCTCGTAAAGCCCTGTTACAACCTCTCATTCCGCACATTCTACATCGCGTTCCCATCGATTTGACTCTACCCCATCTACGCCACATCTATTGCTCACTGGGCCCGTTGAGTTTTGGCGGAACCTCTTCGCCCCGGTAGCGGACCACAACCTCAGCTACTTTTGCCTCCAGTCTAAGTCCCCCACTATCTTCTGTTCATCTGGAGTACACGTTCTGTGTTATATTTGGAAGGCTATACCTATATTCGTTTCCAGCCCAGATCGTTCAGATTAGACGTGGATTCTCTAGCCCATGCGCAAACAATGTTCTATTATATCCAGCCCAGTGCATTCTAGCTTTTTTACATCCTACAGTGATTCTGCCGGTGTTGTATTTTATGCTGTATACCCTACGGGCAGTGTATCTATGCACTATCCCCTTGGTCTAGAAACTCTGACAATATCAGCTTGTGATACTGACACTGGCATGAGAAGTTTTGGGTTGGATTGAGACGCCTACAAGGTCAGCCAAAGAAAAGTGGTTTGAACGAACTCGAAACTAGCACTGAAACGAGTTCAAAGTACTTACATTCCTAGCTCAATCGCATACGCTGCAGCTAACCTGCCGTATTGATGAGACGAAAACCCGATCAAGTATTATTTGGCGTGTGGGTCCAGTTTTTCAAACAGGAATACGGATGGATATCACCGAGATATCCATGATACATGGTCGAGGCATATGAGCACTAATTTAGAGAATAAGAGATATCATAAATGCAGAAAAGGTGGGACGAGATTCTACGTACGGACTGCTTGCAACCAGACCGGAACTGGGGTATTCCTCGACGAGTCTTGAAAGAAATATATCCAACAAAGGTTCTGGAATGTAAATTACTTACGGGTATACAAGCCACCATAGGTCGTGTTCCCGACCTGGTGCTAAATTGAAACACGCCCCATCAACACGAACATTCGAATACGCAAAAGGATGAAGGAATTAACTCACCGAACCGACATATCCAGCTTGAGTGAGATCCTTCGCCTCCCTCCCACCCTTACCAGATCTATTCGCAACGTATCAAGACCACGACAGCTTCGCGGCTTTCTAGTCCGCGTATATGCCCTTCAAGCATACGAGGGACATCAGCTAACCACGTCAAAAATTGACGGATTCGAATGTAAAAGACCGTCAACTACTAACCAATGAAACTCAACCGCACTCATTGGCTTGAACACAGCAACGAGTTACGCCCTCGACGTCTCAATCGATGTCGCTCTCCATTTAAAATTGCTGTTCGTTCAGGTGCAAGTACGTTCATCAACAGCCCCAGAGTGTCCTGCTGAGTCCTGCTTCCCGCCCGTGATGGTCGTCGGAATCTAGTGGAGTCGAAGCTTTTTGCCTAGCTTGGGCTGGTGGTGAGGTCGTCAAGTCGCCTCAGGCCAATTTATTTGACTTGAATGACGGTATCAAGAGCAGTATCCGTGGTACTGGACTTTGCAGCATATAGACATCAGGCAGCGTTCCGTGGTTCGATGGCCACATACGAGGGACGAAGAGAGGGAGAAAGGGAAAGAGAACGCCAATACGACTTATGTGACGTGACGCAGATGCCGAGATGTCTGAAGTCTGGCCGCTGGTGTTTGAGTCTTACAACATAGGAAGAAGAGGAAATGTTGAGGCAATGTGACTGGCATGCTCTGCTGGTCCGGCCAGTACCTTTGTGGCGAATGGTTGGGACAATCGGGACGGAACCTTGAATATGACATGACGGAGAAAATGCTTTACGGTGATGTTTACAGCGGTCAGAACGGAGACGATCGAAAGTACAGCGGCATGTCAGGACCTCGAGGCAATGGTGGTGATTACAGAGTTGCGTCTGACGGTCATGTCGGAGGATTGAGCACCGCAACAGAGAATATAGAAGGTATATTTGGCCTCATCTTAATATTCGGAACGGATATCCGCGTCCACCCATGAAAAATCGGTTGTGGAACAAAGTAGGTTCTTCCACGTGCACAACATCAACAACCGTGTCGGATTGTGCTCTTGTTCGCGCCGGAGAACGTTTGCATGTCGTAGTCGCGAGGATAGCTGGAGAGCAGACTGAAGCAGACTTTTGTCGTAGAAGTACACCATCGTCACTGTCAGCGATCGCCTGTGAGTGATTGGTCAGGTGTTTTTGGACGACGTGGGGTACCCAAATCGAACTCGAGGTCGGGGCAAGAGAAATCACCGTCAGGCGGGTGTGGTGGCCAACCGTAGAAACATTATTCATGAAAATCGAGACTCTCATAGGGGTGTGTTCTTTAGTGTGTGCACCATATCTCCAGGACCTTTGCGAGTTGTAGATTCCGTCGTGGTCGTGGTGGCTGTGGTGCTTGTTGAAATTGACGCCGCAGTCGTGTCCGTCCCTTAAAGAATAATTGGCGTCAAAGATAGGATAAAAGAGCACCTATCCACCGACACTCACCACGGCGTCGAATAACTCGATGAGTAAACCAACCATCCTCCGTATGCATCCTCTCCAAAGCAGACCTATCCGTATCAAACGCACAAACGAAGCTCTCCGCAAACCGGTCAACCAAAGCCTCATCACTTCACCCTCCTGTTCACCAACATTATGGCTGTTAATCAGCACCATAGTACCCAACATCTCTAGATTCCAACAATTTCATTCGCAGAAATCAAGAGCGATTTCCCTTGCCCAAGCATTCATTGCCATCCCTCTCGTCTTCATGTACATCGAAATCCAGATCCACGGCGACGGTGGTGTCTGATATCCTTCAGATTCCCCCCTCCCCCGACACCGCGGGCGCCAAAGCAAATCTCTCGACACAGCTTCTCAGAAGCGCAGAGACGACGACGACGCGCTCGCAGAAGTCGGTGTCCGTAATGGTGTCGTCAAGTATCAAAGATTTCTGGTGTCGGCGCTGTTGGGTCCGCTGGGAGTAATGGGTGTAGGAAAACCCGACGCTGATCTCGGTGCTGACGCACTGACGCAGAAACAGGCATGCAAGTCGGTATGCGGCCTCTTCCTCTTTAGTAAGAGAATTGGTTGCTGCTGTGGTTGTGGCCTGGGTTTGCGAGAACGAGGGTGAAGATAGCTCCAAGCCCCCAGGTGGAAGGCGTGGAAGGCTAGTTGATGTGAAGGTGACTGAGGTAGATGAGATCCATCACCTCAGGTGAATCTTCATTTTGCTTCTCTTCGGCGGATCTGTGTCCTGTAGTTGCTGTCAATGAAGCCAACGAAATGGGCGAGGACGGAAATGGTTTATTAATGCCATGATTCTTGATTTGTCCTTGTCCGCCCTGACGTCATTACGAGCAGCGCGACGAAAGTGGTATTGGGATGTTTAAACACAATGATGCCGCTGAAGAGGATTTGCAGAAATGAAGACGAAGGAGGTACAGGAGATGAGTTGGCCGCATTCGCTTGGGATGTCAGATGCGGAAGTCACGCCTGGTAGGTATGTGTCCGACCAAACCGGTACAGCCTTACAGGACGCATCCCAGGAATTCCTTGCGAAATAACTCTCGCATATTTAACTCCCAATCCGGCTGTGTCTTTCGGTAGATATCCGGGAGGGGTACATGGATACACCATCATGTTGAAAGACCAGTCCACGTGGAGGTTCTGCTGGCAGGGAGGGTGTGCGTTTTAGACTGAGAGGAGATTCGAGTTTGATGGTGGATTTCTTCTTTGGGAGCGGAGAAGAGCCGGGGAAGGTCCTTTTACAGTAGTCGTCCAGCAAGAGGTCCAGCTGTAGGCACAAGGGATGATGACATAAGTTTTCACCAGAGTCGACGATAAACCAAGGTCTGCATTTCGTCACGTCCCATTCCTTGTCAACCCCATGTCATCGCATTCGGCTTGAATTTCCCGCTGTAAGTTCCCTCGGAACCGATTCAAACCGGCTAACACGACCCGTTCGTCTCTCCGCTGCCCTTTATTGTTCAACCCACAACCCTTTGCGCACTTGGAACAATTCGTCTTCCAAGAGGGGTTTCTTCGTCTTCATTTTTGTGTGATCATCGCTGTCGTATCCCTCTGCGCGCTTGGCCAACTTCCGAACTTCCGCTTCCATTTCTTCGATCTCGGCTGTGTTCGACGTCCTACGAGGAAGGAATAAGCTGATTGTCGAAAGAGTGGAGATTGAGTTGTAAGGGACTCACTTACCAGAAATATCTTCCTTCGATGTTTTTCCCAGATTTTTAGAATATCCGAGTCTTTCTTCCTAGCTTTCTCATCCTAATTCGTGATATCGTCAGTTTTGAAGACTTGCTGGACCGGAGGTGATCAAACTCACGACTCTGCTTCCCTTTGTATTGCCCGCCTCGAATCGTCCCCGGGATTTGCGAGTAAAGTCGGGGTAGCAGTGCCAGTGGCAGTTTGAGGCTGGTCGACCACTGCAATACAAACTTAACAAAGAAAAGCATCATGAAACCGTATTGCACGTACGATCGGGACGAAACACTGCCCTGGACTTGGCCGTTCCCAAACTTTGTCTTCTAGGTCATCAGCAAAGTCCAATATCGAGATCGAGCTGGTCGAGTTCTCTGAAGAATGGGAGCCACGGTTCGTAATCATATCCGGCACAATGTTGAGATCGCCATTGAAGTCTTCAATAAACCGAGCCACTGTCGTGGCATGTATAATTGTCACTAAACGCCCGTGGGAGTTTGGGTCCAGCCATGAGTCTCTTGTAAAGTGTGGACAGGTAAAGTCCGACGAAGTGATGAGAGTGGGGTGGAGATGTTGAAAAGAGGTAAGATTGGGGAATATCTTTGTGATGACTCAGCTAAGCCGGCATTTATGCAATGCGAGAGCGCGTAA